>JAGWFQ010000073.1:0-117339 GCA_025215515.1 Schistosoma japonicum
AATTTTAAAGTCACTTAAACACAATACAAGTTTTAAGAGTTTATTGTTAGTGCTCTAAACAACAACAAAAGTCAATATCACTATGGTGACCTTTAAGTTCTCAGTATAATATATTATAGGATTTCTCAAAACAGAAGATTTAATCGTACTGTTTACCAACGTTTTTGTTTCCTTCTTCCTGTTTTTAACATAACTATTATCAATGATTGCAGTTAGTAAAATTTTAAGTAATGTTGTAGAGCATTAGTATAGTGATTACAATGTTCGTATTTCAACCAATAGGTCTTAGCTTCCACCTTATTTGATTTGAAAAACCTAGTGGTATCACTAGTTTCATACAAAAGCATGCATCAAAATCAAGTTCATGATGCGGACTATGATGTAAAAGAAGTAAAACTCTATCATTATTTCAATACTCAAACCTCTTTAGTTAGTAAATGTGCACATCAATATCCTGTGGTGACAAATAAAAATCCAATCACGGATATTACCTAAAGAATTTTTAGTAGTCAGGTATTCCGAATCATTCCTTCATGTTCACTTTATCTCTGATAAATCATTCAAAATAGAACTAGCAGAATGACATTTAAGATTAATATTTTCTGGGAAAATTTCATACTGTTTATTTCTACAAGGTTAATATGAATTACATCCTATTTAGTTTCTGTCACATTACTGAGAAACGTAGAATTTAACTTAAATTTATTAAACTACATTTCACAGTGCCTTAGGAAACAGAAAATTAATATGACAAAAGTGCAAAGTATTAGTTCAGTTTGTTGTATCCAGTACTTTTAGTTCATTTTTTTTCTATTAATTGATGATTATTGTATTTTAGAATTATTAGACTCTTAACAACAACTTACGGATTGAGAATGCAAGAAATCTAGGTGGTTTCAACTTTAGTTGCCGTCGTACCGACCAGTTATTAACGATTCATCTGCTGCATTCTTTTTGGTGTCCGACAATAGATCTCCTTGACTTTAAAGTAGCGTTTGACTCTGTAGAACAATGTTTTATAGCGGTATTTATAAATGAAAGGCGTACATCAGGAGTACATAAACCTAGCAAAGGCTGTCTATTCAAACACTACTAGTCGAGCCAGGGTGTATGGCGAATTATCATCTGAACTTGTAATCTCAAGCGGTGTTTGTGAAGGCTGCCCCCTCCTATTCCCCATTTTTGTTCAATTTCATAGTAGGTTTACTAATCATGATGTCGGAATTTTTAGGATTTGATCTCTTCTCATGTGGTTTACTTATTAACTTAGAATATCGATCACGTCGGTTCAGGTGCATTTACTCTTTGTCCTCACTTAAATTGTAAGCTTAAAATTAATTTATACCTTTCTTTCCTCAAACTAATTATTTCTCTCTGGATCATATTCAATGTGTCGATTAGTTATTTTTATTATGACTAAAGTAACTACTGCTTGTATTAATTTTGTATAAATCTTGTCGTGCTGTTGAAAATATGGCAACTTAGACCGATGTGCATATGCGTATCAGGTTCTATGGTGTATATACACATACTTATTAGAATATAATATATATCAATATTTTCATTTAAAGCTCGAATGTTCATCCACTATGTCAAGCTGTAATACACTGGACATGTCCCGATAGTTACCAATAAAAACAATGCATATACGCAAATAATATCCTATTGTTCTGAGTTAAAAATTACTCCAGAAGCATACAAATACAACTTTTGATGCAAATTATGTAGTATTCTTTGATTAAGTAAACAGAAAAATGACCAATTGTTTTTAAACACAATAAATTTAGTGAACAATGAACCGTTGTGATTAATTTTAGCACTGAAATTAAAGTAAAACAACCACCCGTTGATGATACATATGAATAATACACAGGTGGGTAACTGTCACACAGCCAACATGGCTGAACACCAGTGGTCACGTCTTCTCACTAGAACTCCAGGAATTACGTCGAAAAGTTAGTCACTAGCAAATTGAAACTGATTGCAATAGAGTGTTGTGGAGATTGTTGAAGTTTAGTTTGGTCGCGCACTAATGAAGCATCCTATACTAGGATAGAACAACTGTCAAATGCTTCGTGGTCTTATTGGTTGTCTAGCCCAGGGCAATTCATGATAAAAAAATTCGACAATTTCCCCAACATCCAATTACAATTTAGAAATGTTAATTAGTTCCTAACCTTTATGTTAAATGATTAAAAGCTGTAAAATCCAGATCTTAATTGACATGTCAAGCAGGCATACACTCACTCATGAGGGAAATAGTGCTTCCTATGTGATTTGAGATTAAGTTACCTAGTTTCATGATATCAAATAATTTAGATTAGTGAGTATATTAAAACTTCATTGTTGAAATTTCTTATACACTAGGTACTAGAAAAATATGATTAGAGTCACTAATTGGTATTCAAGCAATTTAATTTATAACTCGGTGCCTGCTAACTACCTGAAAATAATCAATACGCAATCATGAATTTAACTTAACTGTTACCTAGTTCATGCCAACAAAATGTTTTCACAGTCTTGATGGAGTTTATTCCTCCTTATTTTTATTCGAATCCATGAATGCCTAGTTCCATATTCAGAGATCATGTATTTATCCTGTTGAAGCTGATGTAACATTTATACAATACTAAATTTACGTTACAAACCTATATCTTGGCTCAATTGAATGTCATTAGTGAATACACTACAGTTTTGTAATTTTACAACTTTATCCATAAGTTTCTATCATGATACTGACTGTTACTGAGTGCTTATTCGTTACATACTCTATCACTATCTCCCTCATTCTCTTAAAACGTATTCGAGACTTAGTTTATTTAGAATAAAAATATTTTTGTTGATTTTCTTTTGTTTTGTTGAAAACTATAATCATTTAGTCTAATCCATTGATTTGCATGTTTTCACTTTATTGGATTTCGTCGAATGCGAATATTAAGCAAAATAATTTTAAATGACACACCCAAATTAATTGATGTTACGATGCTAATATGAACAGTAATTTAGACTGATAAATCAGTAATTATCAATAAAAAAACAAAATCATACAAATAACGAATAGTATATGTTGACTATTGTGTAATTAAAATGAAAATTCATTGGATATATGTTAAGTTGATAGCATGAATTAGTGTGAATTAGCGATATGCCGAGAATCTAAAGAAGACTGATTATCTTCGAGAACTAGTTTTCTATAGACTATTTGATTATTCTTGATTGTATACGAAGTGATCATTTTATTCATATTACTATTCAGTTTCCTTTTCCCTACTCTCCGGTTTAACACATTATCTGTTACTATATCGTTTCTCATTTATCAACTACAGTCAGTTGATTGTGTATACGTTGCTCCAGTTTACAGTTACTGTTACCCATATTTTGTATGTATATTAATTTTCTAAATGGCTAACTAGCTGGTCAGGTTTTATGTATATATAAAGGAATGCCTGAAATATAACAAAATTTTGTCTGATTGGCTCATTGGCTTGTGTTTTTCCTATTCTAGCCAAGAAACGAGTGGGCTTCGCGCAGACATACTGGGACTAGATAAGTAGTCATTGGCGTTTGTTATTACGACTACGTGCTTACAAGGTCTCATCAACTACTTAGTCATATACATCAATCATAACAGCCCTTATTTGAAATCATAGTAATTAGACAACCGCCGACGACTAGGAAGCACTGAACATCTGTTTTCCGTAGTAGGACAGTCTTCAGCTGTGTACATTTACGACCCTACTAGAGGTCGAGCCCAAGGCCTTCTGGCCTTGAGACGAACTCTTTATAACTAGACCACTGAGACAACTCCTAGAAACTGATATTTTTAATTCAGTCAATTAACACAGTCTTCAAGTTTGGCGAATGCCCTACCCACTGCACCACTGAGTCGGCCTGCAATGATAGAATTCTCACCTACATCAATTTGTGATATAGCTAAGCTATCATTCATTGTCATTGGTGATAACTGTTTCACTCTCGATAAGTCTGAACCCTATTAGCCACGTCTTCTCGCTAGAGTTTCAGGAACATCCTAAAGTTAGTCACTAGTGAGCTGATTATTGTGACTGAATTGAGGAGGTTTATGGAAATCGGTATTAAGTTTGAATTGATTAAATTTGTCTCACTAAATCACGAATTGATGGAAGTGAGAATTCTACTATTAAAGGCCAGCCTAGTGGTGCAGTTGGTTAGGTATTCGCCAAACGTAAAGTCCATTGGGCATAGTCTAGGGTTCGCACTTCTGAGGAGTACCATACTATAACGAAACAACAGTGCAGTGCTACCTGGTTTTCAATGGTACCCTTCTAACACTAATCTGTGATGAATTCAACCAACTAAAGTTAATACTAACCTCCATAAAGCATCTTAATTTATATTTAATTTGGATTGTGTCTAGCAAGCGAAATCCAGGACCCACATTTCATCCTATTTGGGACTCGTCGTCTAGATGCACTTGCATCTTAATGCTGATGTTTACACTGGGATTCGGACTCAGTTTGCTTCGTGATAAATGCCACCATGTTCACCACTAGTCTACTGATTCCAGACAGTCACACCTGTGCAACGTATATAAATGTGTGAATATCAACATTGGGATGCATGTATACGCAGCCGACGAGTCTAAAACAGGACGAAACGCGAGTACTAACTTCCGCCTGTCAGTCATAATCAAACTCAAATAATACTTGTGATTGATAACTCGATCGTGACAATCCGTTCAGGATGCACATATGACAACGGAGACTGATCAATTTCAGTGTATACGTAATCAACGGGATACAAACTCATCTTAATTCATTTCAATTCAATTGTTCCATGATATTCATCACTGTATCAATGTTAGTTACTTTATTGAATTGTTAAAATTTTTAAATTTATCAACTTTATCATTTATATTCATTGTGTTAAAATGAACATTAGATTCATAAAATAACTAAAACAAATTTGTACTTTTATTTATTGTTAAAGAGTTTTACAGAAAAATAGTTTAGTACACAATAAATTGTCCTTATCAAGACTTCAGTCATTAGAAAAAAACTAATGAGGTAATAAGTTTTTTCTTTTGGTAAGTGCGAATAACAAAAACAAAGTGATATTAAGTAGAAAGAATTTGAATAGTGCAAGAATGACAACATTTAAAGAATACATTGAATTCAGTGAATTCCGTTGCATTCTTAGTTAAATAAAAGCTATTAATTTTACGTATGTTGATTATGTTAATTGAAATGTTCAACAGATAACATTAGACTGATTAGAAAAAGAAATTGTAATGAAGTCGAATTTAGAGTATTTATAAATAAATTAAAAGAATATTCTAGAGTTTAATTAAGTCGTATGAAAAAAGAAATCTAAAAAATAATTCAATAGGTCATGAATCGGGTCCGAGTTCGACTGTAAATATTATCACCGGGGTACAAATGCATTCAACTGAAGAGTCCCAAATATGAGGTAATTCGTATCTTGTTGTTTACATGCCAGTCACACTCCAACTTATTCATACGTGAGAACTACCACTGTTTCGAAGTAACCCACCCAAGGTACACATATAGCAACAAAGAGTGATTCACTGCAGTCTGTAACAAATCAACGAAAAGATGCAATTGCCTCCAAATTAAAATATATTTAGTTTTATTATCTAAGAGAAGTCTTAAGTTATAATTTATTAAACCTTTATTATTAGTAAAGTTTTTAGAACACTTGGTTTTTTCATAGTCAAAAGTGAAACATTTCATACTACATCTTTCGAGATATTTAATCATAGATATTAGGTTAGGTAAGGAATAAGAGAAAATATATATCATCAGTTTATTGTAATGTTTCTAGTTACAAAAACAGTTTCTAGTTTTCCTTATGAACTCTTAGAATAAAAAAAGTAGTTTTCTAGTGTTATGGTAAATATTTCCCAATTATTTGTACTTAATAATGCCAAGTAGTCATTGTACATGACTTCGTAAGGAAACAAATGTATTAAGTATATTTGTCTTTTGAAGATGATTATTATACAATGGAAAACAGTTCGTTTATTGTTTCGATCCAATTTTCCAATAATGTCTTAGTTAGTGAAAACAAGTTACAGAGAAAGGATATTGTAATTTACTTGCCAAATGCTTGTTTTTACACTTGATTATGAGTAAGTGTATACTACTGAACTTTGGAAAATGAATTAAATTGTTAAAGATTTAATAGCAAAACCTATTAGTGGAAAGTTAAGAAAGAAGTGAAGCTTTCTGATTATGTTAGTAAGTAAAGCTCTACACAATCATATTTATACGTAGTTAGATAACTGCTTATAAGCCTTTAATAAAATATTATGTAATAGTCTAAAAAGTAGGGTAGGCTAGTAAAGTATAATTAATTAGTAAAAATCAAATAATTGTTCACTTGAGAAATATTGAATTCAGTTGCATTATTGTAATATTTTTTAAGATTTAAGTAATATCATTTAATTTGTATTGTGACTGGCAAGTGGAATCCAGGACGCGCGTTTCGTCCTATTTAAGTAATATGTTGGCTCAGTCATAATGATTTCGAACGTTTATTCTGTGCATAGATTTTTCATGTGCAATTTGTTTCAGTTCAAGTTGCCTGAACTTAGAAACACTCTTATAAGCTACTTATATAATAGGGATATATAACTAAAATTGTTTAGGTGTTCAGAAGAATAAACTACTGATTATTTTGTATGTATCATTATAAAGGTTAGATTTGATAATTTCAAATAAATTGAGCATTAGATAGATTATTTGAAATAATAATAAGTAATATATGTGTTCTTGTAATGTTCAAATGAGTAAGAAATGAAATTCTGGACATTTCATGACTTAATGTAAGCTGCATCTTCAGAAAACGAATAAATAAACAACTGAATTAGATTAACACAACGTTAACTACTGATTATTCAGTATTCATCTCTAAGTAATATTATGAACTGATACTTATAAAAATTCCTGAAAAATGAGATCATTAGCCTTACAATCACTATATCACATTCTCTATAAGAGCAAAATAAATTCACATTGAGTTAGCTCAAATTAACACATTATATATTGCAATTTATTAAATTAGTTATTTAACCTGAAACGGCAACTCAAAGATCATCATAACACCATCTTTTTAAAAAATCAACATTTTATGGTCATCTATTTGGCATGGATCATTCAATCACATATTTATAAGCAAAACCATTTTCGCAACTAAAGATAATTTATACAGACACGTTTAGGGTTTCAATATTTTTTTTTCAATAAACCTGAGAGTGGAGATATTTTCAAAAAGTATTTTATTTCACTTGATTGGCACGATAAGTTAGCTTTATTGTGTAAAATAAAGGTTTATTCTATATTAGGAAAATTCTGAATTCTATAATGGGTGTCATGTTTCGTTCATGTATATATATATATATATATATATAATACAATAATGGAGCACTAAATAACTCGAATTAAGAAATGTTAGTGCTTTACAATAAGTGTGGTCACTTTAGCCGACGTCGAATGTCATATTAAAATAGTGTTGTGTTTATGCTGAAAACAACGTTTAAAATAAACGCTTCACTTTCAAACTTATGTTTAATTAATATGTAAACTTTGTTTCTTTTAACTATTTTTTTACGTCGCTTCAGTTTCACCTGTATGTTTATTTTCTTATTGTTTCTTAATTGTGGTTACTAGGTTACCGTATCGTTTCTTCAAGTTTCAGGTTCAACTGTTTAATATATATAACAAAAGTAACATTGACGACTAGTTTGGAGTGTAAGCAACCAATCAATAAAGTATCATTGGTCTTTTGATTATTTTTAGATCTTAATCGAAAGTACATATAATTTTAATTGTAATAAGAACTATAACGCTGTATAACTATGTGCAAACATTGAAACTTAGCTAGAGATAAGACAAATAACTCCTCATAGTAAAAAATATCTCTAAACACAAATTTTTGGATTAGATTCAGAGTGTAAGTTGCACTTCAAAAGTTGGTAGGAGTAAAATAACGGATGAATAAGCCATTACTATTTCACTAATTATTGCATATGACGTTGATAATATCAAATTTACAGCGGAACATTAACATCATAATTAACTGGTAGGAAGAGTTAGCTTACACAGCAAGTTATTTTCTAGAAAGTTGGCACTCAGAAAAATATGATATAAGCCACTTAAGGCGAGATTTCAGAGTCCCCAACACAACTCTTAATAAAGATCCTGTTTTTGATCATCTTATATTCTACAAAGAATGAGATTTCTTGTAGAACTAATAAGAATATTAAAGTGGCAGTTAAAAGAAATTTATCTGCCATTTTTTATTTGTATGTAACAAACGTTCATTGAATTGATTTAAACGAATTGTTATCGTTCTGAGTTCAGTAACAAATGTACTTATGAATTAAAACATACTTGTGGCGACAAATACACTAAAAAAGTTTATCTAACTACTCTTCCTAAAAACCTTTCCTTGAAGGAAAATAAAGTATTTATCTAAGCAAAAAATAGACAATTATTGGAAAACAAATATATTGCAGATGTCATAAATGAAATTAAAATAATTGTCAGGTGTACAATAATACTTATACTGCACTTCTCAGAAGTCACTGTTTCGAAATGTTTGCAATTCAACCCTTGTAAACAGAAAATATGGTATATTTATAATTTTCATGTACTCGGACATCCTAGGTGGTAAGAGATTAAGTTTCCCAAGTAAAAAGCTGAACTTTTCTCACAAAGACCTTGTAAATTTGACTTTATATAGTGAAATTTGCATCAAAACGGCACCTAAAACAATCCATTTTGTCATTAACCTCTCAGGCCTTCATTATAAGCACATTAAATTCATCTGGTATACAATTACAAACGCTCATACAATTATCCAGATACACAAACTTTTCAAATACTTCGAAATGTGAGAACAGACACATACTTTTGCCAGTATCGTAAAAGTATTTTGCATTTAGAAGATGTAAGAACATGTCATGCATAAGAACACTAATTACCAACTGATTGCATGCTATTCGGATAACTTGTATGTTATTACACAGTAAGCAATATCATCCACAAAATTAAATCCAAAAGTTTTTATCCGTGTAAAAAATTTGCCACATATTTCTTTTGGAGGGGCTTTTGTAATATTATTAATGGAGAGATTGGGAGGAATTGTAATATTAAGCCACCATGCCATTGTCACCACTACTGGAATGAATAATAAAGAGAAATGTTTGTTTGTGAACACCCTGTCTAAGGTAATTATTTACACTGCCTGTATGACGACAAGCCCTCTAGGTATACACGTCAACATAGATCCTTGAGAGCTGTGCCATCCAACTAATCAAATACCACCTCAAATGTGTGGTACCACTTTAAAACTTGAAACAAGTGTGACATATATATTGACGACCTGGTCAAAATTCAGCCTGTTCCTAAATAATAAATGTTTATGGGTTTTATGGAATCTGTAGAGCATGATTAGTGTTAGTAGTCCTGGTGCAATTTATTATTATACACCTGAACATCAATTTTTTTGGATGATTATAGAACGATTAAAGATAGCCAGGTGTTTAATTCTTACCCTATGAACCAACACTAGACATAAAGAAGAGCTGAATAACATTTTTAGAAGTATTCATATTTTTTTAATTAAACATAGTTATTAGTTTACAAATTCATACATCGAAAGCTATCAGAGTTCATTTCCATATAGCTAACCTATGTGTACAGAAGAAATTTGTACAGCCCTTTCACTTGTAAAACCATTTCACTTACATAACTTTACTCACACTCTTGCCGATTTAAGTTTTATATTCATGTAATTTACATCGCATATTCTTATGTAATCTAACAATTTTAGTTTTCACTTTTTAACTATTACAAAACTGTTAGTAATAATTGACTAGCTATCAAATAGATTAGGCAGATTCTCTCGCTAAATATTACACAATCTACCAACTATTAGAATGTATTTCAACTCTTAACTAAGATAATTGTGTTAATTATTTGGATAATCATTCGACATTGTTTTCATGAATACTTCTAAAAGTTATCCTTTTATATATATATGATTAGCAAACAACAACCTAGTAACCTAGTAACAGTGACTAGAAACAATAGTGGACAAAAGTAAAAGAACAAAATTAACGTGGCAGAAAACTATGTCAACTAATGGGTGATAAAGAATAAAAAATTGGGAGGCAAATATAAAACGGAAAGTAGCAAAATACTATTCATTAAGATGATCTTATAAAGTATTTTAATCTGGACTTTTTCTATAACACGAGAAAAAATACTTTACGATGGAGTAAAACATATGGAATCAGTCAACACCTAACCTAACTTTATAACAGACACCGTATTTCTGTGTCACAGTTTATGTTTATTAATCGCGGAAATAAAAATGAATAGTTTTATGCGTCTAAACATCTTCAATTTATTTTACAATTTGTTTTTATAGTTGTGTGGTGGAAGTGGTAGACTGATATTCTACCTTATTAGAGTTGCTCAGCATTTCATACTCTGATCCCATCATACATCGAGCACAAGACCTTTGAATCTTTTGCCTAACGCTCAACCATTATCAACACTGAGTCAAGTGGCGTCCAACAATGAAATTCTTACTTCATTTAATCAGTGTTATAGAGCGACGATCACTCAATATTGTTGGTAATAACTATCTTATTCCCTACATGTTTAAAATCCACTATTCACGAATTTTCTACCAGAATTTCAAAAAGCCAGTGAGCTGGATATTATTGTTAAGTTGATTTGGCTTATGTAACTTTGTTTTGAATTCGTTATTCTTATTAGCCACAGATCGATCTCAATTAGAAACTAAAACATTGGTGTTGATGGCTGAGCCTGAGTCGCGAGACAAAAATACTCTGGGTTCAATTTCATGGTTGTTTCGTATGTGTACACTACTCTGGAGTTCTGTTTATCCTAAGAGACAGCTGTTCAGTGCTTCCTGGTTTTTATTGATACTCAGTGGAGTTCAATCTGTAAGGACAGCGAACAAGTCAATTTATTCAACATAACAAATGTACTGTTAAATTTCATAAACTACTTATCAAATGAATATTATGTTAATTGGGTATTGTGGAGATTGTTCAATGTTAGTTTGATATCACGAAGTGGTTTGAATTATACAACCTTTGACCACCAGGATGCAGTGGATAGCTGCTTTGTTCTAGTTTGTAACTCATCAGCAGTACTCACACATGCCTCACCATGTATCGAACCAAAGGCCCTCTGGCTTTGTGGTAAAGCTTTACCATTAGACTACTGAGACGCCTCCAAGCAATTGACATTTCTAACTCAGTCACATAACAAACTCAGTGCTCCAACTTATGAGTTATAACTATTAAATATTTATATTTTCATTTGATTTTTATTTATTAAGTATATACAAGTTGTCATGTCTTCAGTAGTAACTTGAAATGATAAAAACTTTTGTTGTTTAGTCACTACGTTTCAAGAATCAGTAAATTATTCACTAAAATGAAAATTTTAGCTTTAAGAACTGAAGTACGACCGAAATTCATAGGTTCATTTTATATTATTATAATATACAATCTTAGACGAAAAGTATTACTTCATTGATAAAATCGATAACTTGAATGTGCGACGAATAAATTTGTTAGCTAGTTACGATTAATGATGCAAAAATCTAGAAATTGGATTATAGGGTTACTTGAGTTTCTAAAGTTTGTTTCATAGTTTCAACTAACACAATATTTGTAAACTATTCGATTTGTTTGATTTTATTATAACTAGACATAGAGTATGGATGATTTGGCATGATAAAATAAAACTAAACAGGGTTATTCGACAATCATTTATTTAACATACGCCTATAATCTAACAATCCTAAGTGTTGATAAGAGTTGCGTTTAAATTAACAGTGGTCTGAGTCATTTTATTTTATGCCGAAACGTTTCAAACATCGACATAATTAAAAAATTAATATCGCAATAATCTAAAGATTGACCATTTGCGTTAAAGGTTGAAGGTTCTTGGATCGATTCACATTTCAAGCCGTAGATACCGCTACTGAAGAGTTATATAACAAGACGAAACGGCTGTCGGGGACTTCTTGATTTGTCTAAGACAAGCCAATTTATGATATCGAGTTTAAATACAACAATTTTAACAACGTTTATTACAAAAATATTATGGATAGGACCCCCCCCCTCACATACACATATTTTTGTCACTATAAAGAAATGCTCAATACTTGTTGATTCCCTACATATGTATATTGTTATTTGTTAATCTGTCTTCCATGGAACTCTAATCATAAAAATATCAGTTCTGTCTAATTTAGAGTTCATCAGTTAGTTACAATTGAACAATAAATACACCACCTATCGTTTCAAATATTAATACATTACTCTTTATCCCACCGCTGATTACAATGTAGATATTAATGAAAACTAATAAGTATCAAACTTAAAGGTAATTAGTTCTAGGTAGATATATATATCAACAAGAAATGATTAATAGAAGTTCATAATAATAAAAAAGAAACCGAAAATGTAAATCTTTACAATTTCTACAACACTATAAATTTCATTGATTACTACCATTTTGATAATTCAATCTGATGATTCATTGATGCAGATATATATAAACAAACAGTTTGTAGTACTTAACCTGAAGGTGTATTTTATATTAAAAGAGTAGTATTGTAAAGTAACAGATGAAAAAGAAACTGGATTAAATGACAAAATGAGTTCACAACTTAATAACTTACATTAAATAATGAAACTAATTATCATAACCACTAACAATACATAACAATCAATCAACTGACATTAAAAGTTGAATGAATAAGATGTGAAATATAAATCATAACCTTGACAAAAAATAAAAAAAAACTTATATTCTAATCTTAATGGTTTAATTAGAAAGTGATTCATGAACTTAGTAGCACAGTATTATGTGATGTGTTCTCAGCCATTTGTTCCGAAAAATATTTATTATCATTGTAAATGATCAATAATTTTTTGGATATGATAATCAATAAAATAGAGGGACAATTTAAATGACTTTAATTAAATGTATTGATTTTATGTCGGTTTGGTACCAGTAAAAACCAAAAAGCACTACAAAAGTTGTTTCGTCTTAATAGGAAACTCTTTATTAGTGCCCACAATTAACTTACTCGGAGGGTCGAACCTAGGACCTCTAGGCCTTATATTCATTGAAGTAAGAATTCTGTCATTGGACACCGGCCGATTTAGTTACAGATGATTAGGCATTCATCATGACACCTAAAAGCTCTAGGCCCGATTCCCGAAAGGAATCGTGGTGTACAATGCACACAAGTCCCTTATTTGGACGAAACTGCAATCCAGTGCTCTCTGATTTTCAATGGTACCCAAATGACATCAATTTGTGCCGAATACGGTCAACCAAACTTAATATCTACCCTCAGTTTAATTTATATGCCAATTTATAATTTTTTGTTGCAGTGCGATACAAGTAAGTAAAATTAACCGAATCATACTACATTAAGGAGCAGAGTTAGTGTATAATTATGACTGAGTGTTGTGGAGATTGTTGGATGTTAATTTTATATCATGAACTGATCTGAATTAGATAACCACTAACCACCAGTAAACAGTGGATAACTGTTTGGTCCTAGCATAAGACTTGTCAGCAGTGCGCGTCCACGACCTGACAAGGGATCAAACACAAAACATTCTGGCTTCCAGGCAAACGGTTCGCCATCAAGTTATTGAACCAGCTTTTAAAGTGACGAGTAAACTTCCACTATGTCCGATGTGATACAGTTACCCACCGACGACAGTCGATGAGGTCGCGAAAATTTATCACAGAATGATCGAATTAAAAATATCAACCGTTGGGAGGCGACTTAGTAGTCAAATAGTAATGCTTCACCTCAAAGCTAGAAGACCTTAGGATCGATCCACGGTGGTGTCATGGATGTGCACTATTAACGAGTCTCATACTGTAACGCAACATCTATTCAGTGTTTCCCGGTGGTCAATGGCTGTTTGATTCAAACTAATGCATGGTATCAAATAAATGTATAATTAATTTGATTGTGATGAGTTTAATCTCTTGCTTAAGTACAATGAATAACAGGATAGTGATCTATGAATATCAGATGAGTTATTTTAATTTACACTTCAATTGAGGTAATATGGTCATTAATCACAATGTAAATATGTAAAAGCGATATGGGATGACAGAAATTACAATCAGATCAAGTGTTTAGTAAAAGACTGAGTAATGAGTAAAATGATATTGACTATGATTCGTCGAATTTGTGCAATTATAATAATGGATATATAGAATTGTAATCAAATTAAATTTTTGGTTTAAAAATTCCATCACATTCGAAATGATACGCATTAAGTAGGAAATTTAGGAGTAGACTGCGTATTATTCAAATTCACTGTGTATCCATGACAAGGTTAAATGTACATTTCCACAAATAAATTATCTTATAAGTAAGGGGTTATTAATATATTGGTTCTTGGGTTAGTCATGGAAAAGGATGTTGAACGTACTTTTATATACTGATCTCTGGTCTCTAAACTCGTATGGCTATCGCTTCTACCCTTTTAAGGACGTTAATTTTAACTGGTTTTAGCAGGTGATTATTCACTTGTCGAATGACCAATTTAAACGAAGCGAGTTGATATCGAATTATCAGTGTCTTGACAACACCTTTTACTAATCAGGGTGGGTGGTGTAAATTCCTTGAGCATCTGACAATATAACTTGCTTCACCAGAACAACTAAAGTGACAGATACAAAAAGATGTGATAAACTTAGTTTATTTATCCCTCAATGTGTTACCATCTCTGTTACCATCAGAAGAGGAGAAAACGCCAGCTTCTGTTATCCTTCGTTAAATGTTTTTGTATGGCTCTAAATAACCTCGGCATTAATATTTCGCTGAGTACATTATCTCTAGATAATCTCTATGAGCAATTTTTCATCTGCTATCACGGACGCCTTCCAATTTTATTTCATGGTAGTGTATTTGCTTATAAACTTTACGGTATAGCAATTCTTCGTAAGATTTTGTGCGATTCTTCCTTTTCTTTGTCAATTGTATCAGGAATGCATATTGTTATCATTCTATAATGAAGGGTTTTTAATAGGTCTCTTTAGACTGTAGAGAAAAAATGTCTATGAAAGTTTGTGTATTATCTTGTCCAAGTAATTTTTTCCTTTTCATAAGCAGAACCTTCATTTTCTTTTTTAGGTGTGAATTCAATAACCAGTGAACTTTGGTAAATTGCCTGAGAATATCAGACCAAGTAACTTGGTGTTTTTAAAAGATAAATGTCTCGTTCATATATCAATGGCAGAATAGCAAGTTGTAAAAAGTTGACCATTTTCCAGTTTGGCCATGATAACAACAGCTAACATATGACCAATTGGAGAGACCATTAGTACCCTGTCTACCTGTCTGTATATTTCATCATTAAACATGCAATTTCCATTCATGAGGATTACAAGAATGCATTTCATGTATTATGATGGCTATTTGATTGTAATCGCCATTACTCTTCCGCTCCTTATCACCTCTTTATGTATATCTGATCATTAATCCAATTGTCGCATAAACGTATGCAAGTTAAACAAGCAACATTAATGTCATTTCGATATAAAAAGTCGTATTTTGCACCATAACTTCAACTTACATGTTATAATCATTCCTATTGAAATGATGTATTTCACTTAAAACTGGCTGTTTCTATTTTGTGGTCATTAATTTCCAACTTGTAGATTTCGATCATAGAATTTATCCAAAAGAATACTGTTTATTCATTACATAATTGTTTTAATAATAAGAAGGAGAAAATTTTGAAAACAATATGAATAAACACTTAACAATAAAGGCGATATTATTAAAAACCAATATATAGCAAAATAGAACATTCTGATCAATTTATAATATGTTATTTTATAGTTTTTTCAACCTATAGGTATTATTTCGCAATTGGGTGTTGTGGAGATTAGTGAATGTTAGTTTGATATCATGGACTAGTCTGAATTAGGTGACCATTGCTAACCAGTAAGCACTGGATAGGTGATCCATCCTAATATGGGACTCTTCAGTAGTGCGCATCCACATCATTAAGTATCGAACCCACGAACCTCTGGCTCTACGGTGGCTACTTTACCATTGTAATCAATATCAGTTCACTAGTGACTGACTTCTCGAGGTAATTCCTGGAGACCTAGTGAGATGTGAAAAGTGGAGTTCAATCACTATCATGTAATGCAGTTAAAAGTGTAATACAGATTATCAAGCACCTTGTAATACAGATGTATTTACACAACTACAAACAAATAACATGTGAACCAAAAAATATGAAGTGATGAATATGTTTAGCACATAATGCATGCTAGTTTATATGTATATTATGGGTGGACATCATAAAGTATAGCTCAGTAATATTGGGCAAGATAGATACATAATAATAATAATTAAATTAACAGTAATATCAAGCACTTGATTCATCGGACTAACTAATTTTGTGGATGAGGGTTTATTAATGTGAAGACTAAATATATTAATGTACTTTTAAAGAAACGGATGCAACAAAAGTCCTAAATACAAAGATGATACAGCTAAAAAAACTCTTAAATCTTTTTGCTAGAACATTAAAAAATATTATATACAGTTACATTTCGAGTATTTTACACTAATCTCCCACCGGTACACATGTGTGTATGCAGAGAGTATCTCATCTGACCATTTCAGTATGTATTTAATTGCTGATTCTCTCTCTTGTGAAGCTAAGTGCCTAGGTTATTCGATTAAGAACATCCAACAGAGCATAAAAATAGCATGACCCAATAAAGGATAGCAGAAGTTCATAAGATAATCTATTTTACAGCGTGTAGTTGACCATCATATCATTACAATGACTATCTCCATTTAGATTTTCTCAATTTTCATTCGCACATATTTAACCTAATCTAATGATAATTTTTATCTCCACCCCACCGATTGCACTGGGTAATCACAAATTTCATACCACATCTAATCAAATTCTTATAATTATTCACTGACCTATCAGAGGCCTATATACGATTGTACAACTTGATAATGAGATCCCTTCTCTGAATAAGCTTGTTTAATGATTTGATGGGGATATTGAAACTTAATAATTAGTTTACAGAATATGAAGAAAAATTAAATCTGTGGTTACATGTTCATGTTACTTTCATGCATGGAGTTCATCTTTAAAACGGTAGATTACTAGCACCTTTGAAGTGAACAAAGTAACTTAATTATGTTACGTATAATGACAAATGTTTATTTATATATTTAATTTTAAAGGATATTGACAATGCTAGTGGAAACAGTTCAACTGAAGATGATGAGATTTTTCACTACTAATCGATTGAAAGTCATACAAGGCAATTTTTCATTGTATTTTTAGAAAGCTCTCTGTCTGTTTAAAATTTGACTGGGTTTTATTAAACACAAGAATGATCGGAACTAAATAACTCACTAGATTGGTAAATTACTCATTGTTTTTCATGTTAATTTGTCTACCTATGGATACAGTGTGACCTAATGTTTGTATTTTCAAGTAGATGTCTTCAAAAATCAACACAAATAAACACTGATTGATCTTCTTCTAACACGGTCCCGACTTTTATTTAAGTGTAGGTAATATTCAGTTTTCTCCACGAAACCTGAAGGTTTTTTAGCCTTATCCCTCTGTGTGGTGGTGAATTTTCACTACTTATGAGTCATATACTCGACATATTTGTTCAGTACATTTCGGTTTACAATCGTTGTGTAACTTAGATCAGCTCGTGATATCAGATATTCACTTAATTTAAATGTTTAGATAATTAACTAAGAAGGATGTAAACATTATTAATCAAAGCCATGAAATAATCTCGTTTCAAATATTTATAGTATACTTTACAATACAACTATAACAGTGCTGGTCTGAAGGAAAACACAGTGATAACGCTAGATCAATGTGATCGTCCACCTCCCATGGGTTTAACCATTCTACGTTTATATGGGTTACCAAAAATATATAAGCCCAAACTACAGTTGTAACGCATTCTAGGTATGTCAAACTCACCTTACCATCAAATTCCTCAATGGTTAGCCTTGATGTTAGAGTCATTGCGAAGATAAATATTTCGTTTTTCTTATCATGATATATTTGGTTCATTATGTTAAAAGTATTAATGCTTCCGAAAAACGTATGTTCTCTCATGCTGTTCACTGTTCGCTAGCCTACCACTAGAACGATATGCTACATTTCTTATTACTTTAATTCATACGACAAAAATATAGGTTCGCTAACTAACCGCCTGAAAGAACTATCGTTATTTTGTTTAATAAAAGCAAAATTAATTTTCGACTAGGAGATTTATCAACGAATAAAATGGATAGCCTTAAAATTACTGTTAGGCCCAAGTACTTCCTTTAAAATAGTTGCACAACCTTATATTGTAATATTATCATATAGATTACATCAATTTATTTGTTTATTTACCTGTTATCTAAGCCACTCTACTACGTCATCGTGTTTATTCATTGGCTTTTTTAGAAAATGTTTCCATCATTTAATTGTCATATAAAATAAATGGAATATATGCACCTGAGAAATCACAACATTTGTAAATACACCGCGACTCGAAATCAATTTATTCACTCCGAACATTTTCACACTAAATCCAGACAATCAAACGGTAACATTTAGTTTCCAGCCTTTCGTAAAGTCACAATTTCATAACAATTAAAATGAAATTTTATTTAAATACTACTTCATTTCTCACTCCAACTACTAAAGTATGTATAACTGTTTATCATAAAAGTAAATTAGACATAATTGATAATTATGGATTTGAAATTTAGATCGCAAACAAAGCAGGATTAATTCATGTTAACAAAAATGTTCTTACTTCTAAGTAGATCATGATGAAAAGTCATTTGCACCAACCCTTAACAAAACAAGTCTGTAAAATAATCAATTGGTAAACTTCAATATATTGCATACTAATTAATTAAACACCTAATTTTATTCAACAGACATATTTCTATAATGATGGTGATACAAAGATCGCAAATATCGTCTTATAATTAGAATGTATTTGGATCTTCCTGTTGATTTGTCATGGACTGAAATTGATTAGTCCTTGTTGTCATATGTACATCCTGTGCTCATCACGTCGCAATTGCGATTATTTACAGGTATTGTTTCTGTTGAATTGTGGTTGGCAAGCGTAGACGAACAAAATTTGAGTCCCTATGTCAACAACATTGGGATTTAGGTACATTTAGCTGAAGAGTATCAAACAGAACAAAAAGCTAGTCCTGGATTTTGCTAGTAGATCGCAATCCAACTCAAAATATTATCTTCATGTGTATAACATAGTGTGTGTTAGACTTCATTAATGTATTTCAGTAGTATTTAAAATTAATCAGGAAAAAAATAGAAATACATAGTAAATCTAGAAAATACATAACTATTTCATTAAGTATAATGTTAAATGAATATGCATTTCCAACATGCTTTCATAATAATACACACATAGTTACTACCATAAACACATAATGAGAACTTGGTTATATGAATACATTAGTGTATGAATAAATGTAATTGTTAGATATACATTCATTTAGCATTATTACAATCAAAAAGTTAACAGTGACTACATCCAACAGTTTAATGTAGGCGTCATTATTGTTGATTCATTTACATAATGAACTAAATAGTTAAACTACTACTATATAATTTATATAAACATTTATGATTGTTTCTTCTTCTTTTGATTAGCAATCTATTCGGTTTTCTTTTAATTGGGTTTTGTTTATTTAATTTCTTCTAAATTTTATATCGTTAAATGTGACTTCATTATAATCACATTTGAAAAAAATTGGTTCGTTTCTGAATCACGTACAGTGTTTGATAGATGAGAAATTTACGGGGAAAACAGGAGGAATTAAACAAAAAGAAAATAAGCAGAGAGAAAACTTTAAGGAGTTCGAAATTCATTTATGAATTATAATTTGATATCATTAATTTGTTTGAATTAGACAACTATCGATCACCAGGAAGCATTAAGTAGCTGTTTTGCCATAGTATGGGACTCTTCGAAATCGCGTATGTAAAATTTTATCAGGTATAGAATAATCAGATACTACGACAAAACAGCTGTTCAGTGCTTCTTAGTGGTCTAATTCAGATTAATTTGTGATATCAAATTGAAAGTTCAACAATCTCCATAACACCCAGTTACATTCAAGCTTTATATTAACAATTTTAGTTAACAAAGCTTTACTATAAAATAATATTCGATATTTTTTTGATTTTCTAAAGTTTATTTAATGAAAATTGATGAAATTTGTTTTATAGTTGAATTATAACCGTTTCCTAGAAGTTGTGGGTGTAACTAACCCTCTAAAAATACATAGCAACAAATATTTTAAACTGTTTCCACTTAATTCATTTTGATGAAATTAACTAATTACAGTCAAAGGATTATACATATACTGCTTTTGTGCGAAGATCACCATCCATTCCGCTTTAATCCATTCGGTAATTAGTCTTCGCAGTTTTACTCCGGTAAACATATGCATACCTTTAAATACAGTATTTATATTCATTAGCATGGTTTCCTTTATTCACCACAATGATGTATGTCAACCGAGTGCAACAGTGAAAAAAGAATTATACTGGTTCCATTCGTTTCTATCCTACTGAATATATGATTTATATTTGTGAGGTAATTTTGCTATCTTGACTTAATGCATTCTTCACCGTTGTTACATCGAGTAATGTAGGAGACAATGTGTAGACCAACCGGTTAATAATTCTACAGAAATGGCAAATAATATAACGTAATACATCTATTTACACGTTATTTTTGTTATGCAGTCCAGGTTGATACTAATATGGTTTTCCTTGCTTCTCTTCCTGTTTCCTATGCATTCTAAATACCCCATTTTTCTTGCCAACCTTAAACTTTCCTGGCTGATTATCGATTGTTGCATCTTTCAAATGACGTTGTGTTACACACTACTTATAAGAAATTTTGCAGGTAGAATTCACCACAAATGTATCTATATGAATCTAAATTGAGTAGTATTGGATAAAATACAATATTCTGTAGAGCAGAAAATACATTTCGTATTTAACATGATTACGCTAAGATAACTGACAAATGACTTTGTTAATTGTTTTCGATTTTAGTTAGCCTTATTTCCGTGTATGTACTACACTTACAATACAATTAGATTACAAAACTAGGAATATTTATTTAAGAATATTTATGAGTAAAAATAGTTTCTCTAGTAATAATTCCAATCGGACTATCAAATAAACTGATTTCAATATGAATTTTTCTTCAGGATACTTTGGTAATACATGCTTACTGTTAAAAGTAACAAAAATCAATCCTAATGAAAATTAATGAACTAAAGTTTAACTACTCGTCTACGAGGCCTGTAGTTGTCATCAAGTGTGGTAGATGGGGTGTCTTGCATCTGCCTAACAATATCATCCTCTGACAAGTAATGATGAATAAAATAGAAGTTTGATGGAAGAATGCTAGGGATCAGACACTGTTTATTTATTATGTATTAGATAGTACAGACTAACCGCGATCAGTGGTTGGAAACGCTGGATAACTTTATTCAAAATCGGTCACCTTAAGTGAACTACATTCACGCTTTACTAATTGGATCTCAAATTCAATTTTTTTTAATGCACACCTTCCAATTCCTTGAAACTATATTCTTATAATCTAATATATCACACTCTCATTACTACAATGATCATTTAGATTTCCTTGAAATTCGTATCATTATGCTGATGTGGTATATCAACTTAAGCGAACAAGTACTATACTAAGACACATTGATTGACCAACTAGTCTAAAAATCTTTAAATTCAGTAGGTTCTTAATTAGTATAAATTCGTGATTAAAACTGTCATTAAAGTGCTAAACATATGCAATAGTTGAGGATTAGGGTCATATAATAGTGTTATTTGAGGGCAGATTGTATTATCCTGTTCATTTATTTGAAAATTTTTTAACCGGAAAAGTCACACGTCAATAAATAATATGTAACAATTAAAGGAACAATTAATCCCCTAATATTCCATTTATTTCTATCATCCATGGACAACAAATGTTAAGTAACCGGATTGTTGAAATAAGTTATATTCCCTCATAATTGTATTTCAAAGTTGAATCCAAGATGTGCGCTACGTTCTATTTAGAACTCACTAGCTGGACGTTTTTGCCTATCAGTTTTGATGTTTATAACAGGACTCAAACACTGTCCATTTTTATCAAACGCCACCATATTTACCACTGAGCAAATTGTAAATTACAGCTATATTTTGAAAATCTGCTTAGGATGAACGTATAGAAATAGAAATTGACCAATTCCAATTCTTATTAACATCACTAGGAAGATTCTTTATACATTCATTTTAACAAACAAATTATAATGACTTTATAACTTCATAAACGTGATCAAATAATAAATACTGAATTTTTACTCCGCAGCAATCAAAATATGAGTGTGACACCTAAAACTAAATTTAGTTTTTCACTACGTAATACTAAATAAATCATCCTTTACATCCACTAATTGGTAGAATCGCCACTCTATTGTCTTCGTAACATATCTCATTTTAGACCATTTCTCTCTATATATTTCTTCTCAGTTAAATTTTTGGAAATCTGGAACCGTTTACGACAATTTATCCGTGAAATATTTTCACGCCCATTATTTATATGATACACTGGTAATTTCATTTTATCGGAAACTGCTCTGTAAATACATATGCCAACAGTTATATATCACTCAATGAATTTAATTATAGGGAATATAAATTGGTGAACATAGTTATTACTGACAACATCTACTAAACTTCACTTCACGACAACACTTCGTTCTATTTTCAGTTTTTATAAGCTTACGTTGTAAACTGTGCAATCATTAGTTAAGTTCGGACTCTTCTCTATTTTATTACTCACTCTATTACTCTTAAGACGGTTTTATTATTTTTATATGTTTATTGATTTTGTTTACTTTTTTTTAATTATAAATGAATATATATGCGGCATTTAAGCTAAATAAAATCTCCCAATGTTACATTGTTAGCGTTTTTTTTACGTTAACATCGCATCTTGATCATACTACTAATGAAGCGTCAACTCAAAATAGTTGTACCTATGCAATATTTACTGTAGCAAAATGTATATGACTCTAATGGTCCACTACACCTACTGAACTTAAACTCCAATTATATCTATATGCTTAGAAGATTATTCCTGGTATTAACTACGTAATTAATATACTGTTATTTACAGATATGTATTCCACCAGAAGCTTTTATTTTACTCTAAAATAAACGTTCAGTTAAATTAATTTCTGAATCACTTGCTTTCAAATAATATTTTCTTATCTTTGGCGACAATTGAAAAACACCTGTATAATGGTTTGAGTTCTGTAGATAATTTCCGTCTACAAATTAAACAGTAATCATCACCAAAATTTATTGTTTGAAGTGATATAACTGAAACGAATTTTTACTAATTTACTTAAATACTGATTTCCTGCCAGTTTCTCTTCCCTACCCATTGTGTACAGAAATAAAAATAAGTAACTTCAGACTTCACAATTGGAAATCAAGATCCAGCTGATATTTTGGGCGATTCAAGAGGAATAACTAACTTTCAGAATTATGCTTCAGAAGTCATCTTCAGTTGCTTTAGATTTGTGTAAACAAACATTTTGTTTCTATCATTATTTTGACCCTCGTTCCCTATTCTCCAGTTAGCACATTTACTGATAGTGTAGCACGTCACATTTAGGAACTAAAGTTAATTGAACATGTACACGTTACCTCAATTCACTACCATTATCTCCCTTGTTTTGTAATGATGTTACTTTGCTAATGGGTTGACTGCGCTGTCTGGTTTATATATATGTAAAAGAATACCTAAAATATAATCTGGTTCTGTCTGGTTGTTCATCATTCTTGTGTTCATGCTGTTCTGGCGTGGAGTTGCGTAGGCATCAGGTAGACGTGCAGGGACTAACTGGGCACTGACTGGGGTTTATTGTTGGGACTTCGTGAGCACAAGGTTATATCAATTAATTGGTTGAACTATTTCAGTAATAACAGTTCACTGACGTTATAACACTAGTCAGAATTAAATAGTTTTTTTAGAAGAAATGGCAGGATTTGTAGGAGATATTACATATAGAATTACTCTGTAGATCAGTTTAAATTATAAGTTTGATATATAAAATTTTATGAAATCTCAAGTTCATGCTAGAATATGTAAACATAGATTTTGTATAATGCATTAAACTAATAGTACATAGCGACTACACACCGTTATTATTGGAATAAGCTTATAAACTGTAAGTTTTATTCTAATAAAACATCAAAAACGGTTGAAACAGATTAATATGACTGCTTTTTAGTTCACTGTTTTTCATCAGCTGTATATAACCTAGAATGGAAGAAAATCTTCAATTTATTGTTGACATGTAAATGAAGAATAATATCATGACAATAATTGGGAAAGAATCCAAAGTTATTAACACAGTTGGTTAGTTAAAGACCAGCTATAAGAAACATTTTGCAAAAAAAACTGTAAAAAGCATAGATATAGAGTTTGGAAGGCATATAACACAAGTTATGTAATTATAGATAAAAGAAAAAAACAATTAGCCGAGTAAAGCCCAAACAAGAAAAATTGAAAACCAAAAATGTTACTTTACCAAATCTTAAAAATGAAATTACCAAGGTAAGGAAAGAGTTACTCACATTACTTTAAACATAGAAATTCGGTCTAAATTTATTTATTATTACAATAGGTTTTGTGAAACGTAACAGATGTAACTTTTTCTGCTTTCTGATTATCATTGAAAAAGGTTAACATGTCAACATTTTGTCTAGTATCGTATGTAGAGAACCAAAGCATTAAGATATCTGTGTTTTGTTGAATTCAACTTTTACAGAATATTTTCAGAAATGAGACTACTGTTTTTCTGATGTATGTGCTTTAGTGAGTGTATGCAACTTTATAGACACAACTGGTAGTAACAAAAGGCGGAAATTGATTAACAGTTGCATTCTTATTATATTTTCATAAATAGAGTCCTTGGTTAGGCTAAAGTGTATATATTTTGTGCCAACTTCATATATGACATGAGAAGAAAGCTTAGTGAAGAGTTTATTAATAAGTTACCAGAGTTATGAAAAGTCTCTATCAACCTCTTTAATTTCAATGTCTTAAGCATACTGGTGAAGTCCTGAGTAGTATTGTTTAGCAATCTTAAAATCGTTTGAGACCCCTCTTTTTGCTCTCCACTAGATTTGCCTACAAACCTATCGAAAACAACTTATTTTTATAACAAAATCCTATCCAAAATATAGTTCTAAGTTAGTGAATTGGTTAACATCCTATTTATTATTATTATTATTAAGTGATCATTGTCTTCTAAGTCGTAATGGCCCTATAATACATTTGTAATCCGTATAAATTACCTCATTGTGTTTTATTTTATTTTACTACACATATAACAACATACTTCGTTGAATAGTTAATTTTGTGGCAGGATATTATGAACTGCTCAACTCATCAGTTGAACTCATTTATGTTACACTGTAGAAAATAGTTTTAACTGGCATCTATTTTCATTTGTTGACATTTAGTTAATATAGGCTATTCAGTTTTACTTTAATGAACACAATATTAAAGTTTGCATATTTTTTGTTATCTATTGAAAATATTATATTGTAATTATTTAAATCAATCGTAATTTTCATTCGACTTTAATTGGTTTTCATGAATGAGATTAGAAATAATACGCGTGTTACATCATACACAATGAACTTATCACCTATCTACATCAATTAAAATTTTGCTTGATTAATTTCGTTTTCTCACTTCTTCACTTATTACTATCCATAAGCTTAACTATCCATGTACTTGTTTGAAACTGTTTCATTAATTTAATGATAAGCTTAACTTGTTAATGAATGTCATACTTTTTAATCTCAAATTACAAGTAACAACTTAAATAAATTCATTTCAGATTAACGTTACCTACTAATGGTTTTAATTTCTAAGCTAAAATTTAATTCCTTTTCGTAATCGACACAAAATTACATCATAGCTAACATTATGCATAAGATTATACCTTGTAAGTACATTGTGAACATTATTAAAGCTAATTGTATTAATGGATATCTTGAATTAAAATGACTTGTAAATCATAGAAAACATTTGTCATTTAGATGGAAAATAAATGACATTCATTTTTAAGAATATCATGTAGCTATGACACAAAAAGTCTAATGTGTAGTTGATAATGTTTACAGTATCATCATTCTGAGTTCCTCTGAATGGCGTAAAATCTAAAAGTATTGAGTGAGTGGCTTATAAAATTAAGAATAGAATTCATATCTTTTAAACATACAATCTATTAAAGCGTCGGAGGACTAAATAAGTGTAACAAACTTTTAGAACTGTTTCAGAAAACTGTTGCAATTGTTTTAGTTGTGGGTAATGAAAACATTTCTTCTCCATCATTGTTACATTTCTCTTGTTCTCTCCTCCCGTTCGGTATATTTACTAAGAATATATTGTCTCTTATTAAGAACTATAGTTAATTAGTTGTTTATAAGTCACCCTTATTCACCGCCACCATCCCCTGTGTCTTGTTTCAATGTTTCAATGTTAATGATTGACTGTGTGGCCTGACTTTGTATTTATATAAAGGAATGTCTGAAATGTAATCTGATTCTGTCTGGTTGTTCACCGATCTTGTGTTCTCTTATTTCCAGCTTGAAACGGAGTAGGTATCATCCAGACGTGAAGTAACCAGCTTGAAACTCTCATTGGTGGTTATTATTGTGGCTTCGTTCACATAAGGTCGCAATGACTACTTGTTCATAAGCATTAATCATAACAATTTTGAATGTAACAAGAGAGGGGGTTGACACAGAAATTTCTTATACTTTACCATAAAATCAGCATCAGGGTCAATAGAATTATAGCTGATAAAATGTCAACATACGTCCTTAAACTCAATTGCCTGTATTCGTTAGAGATTGATGTTGATTAGGGACGACGGAAAACTAGAGAGTATGAAACAACTGTTCTGTCCTATTAAGGGATTCCTCAAAAGCACGCACCCTTGACTCCTCCTGGGAATCAAACCTGAGGATTTTAGATCTCACGGCGAACGCCTAATTACTTGAGCCACCGCGCTGGTCGACAATTGTTAGGGATTCATAATCCCTAAAAATACAGTTGACAGTATTTGATTGTATTAATTAAATGTTATTGATTTCACTTAATGAATAATCATTGTAAATTGATTAATATAAAAAATCGATGTATTTGAAAATACAAATTCACTGGTTTGCTAGTTCACAATTCTCTCGTCTCACTTTTGCTCCGACAATACAATCTTCCTACTAGCTTAGTCTTTTGTAATAGCTGCTGGCTGGGAAGGGAACAAGTTGCGGTATACGTCTGTGGTACAAGTATCGGTAATAGCGTTCGCTCACCAAACCCTCGAAAATCTAGCGACACAACAACAATAAATCGTAGAATCCCCATTTCCACCGATTTGTGATATAAGGACACGACTATCGATTGTTACTGGTGATAACTGTTTCACTTCTAACAAGTTTGAACTCCACCAATCATGACTTCCCATCAAAGCTTTCGGGACATCTTGAAGTTCACCTCTAATGAGTTAACTATACTAACTAAATTGAGGTGGTTTAGTGGAAACAGGTATTAAGTTTGGTTGCTTGCATTCTTCACTGATTGATAATGATTGGGTACCACTGATTATTGATCCATAACATAAATTGATTGAAGTGTGGATCCTACCATCGGTAGTGCAGATGGTTAGGCGTTCACCGTGAAACCCTAAGGTTTTTAGTTCAGTTTTTTGAAGGAACCGACGGTATACATTGATGAGGAGTCCATTACTTAAACAAAACAGCCGCTAAGCTACACTTGGTTACCAGTAGAACCCAATCAACATCAATCTGTGAAGAATACAAGCAACTTAAATTAATACTTACCTCCTTGAAACCATCTCAATTTACTACGTATTTAAAGTTGTTTAAAATCTTACATCCTTCATATCATTTAAGAGGCTCGATTTGTGGATATTTATGAATAAATACTCTGTTCAGTAGATGATTATATGTTACACTATAACTCATCGGAGACATTTAACAAGTGATGAAAAGAGAAAATTACCTGTGATAGATACTTTGAATTTACATCATATATATATTTTTATCATAGTGTGTAACTTACATGCTTCATTTAAAAATCTGAACAAAACATAAAGAAAGTTTTATATACTTATGAATAAAGCATATTGTTTAAGTCATACTAGAAATTACTGAACCCGTGTAATATAGTTTTCAATGTTTATATTGAATTTGAATAGACAGTGAGATGTCATATAAAAAAGTGATATCTACTGTGTTTATAACAACAGAGAAATGATAGTATGCAAATTAGCTGTACTACATCATATGATATATCTCCTGTTTTTTTCATTTACTGAACAAATTTAACTAGATAATCAATTATCGTCTGGATTCTTAATTGAAGTTTATAATGTGTATTTCTTGTTCAATGTTTGAAAAGAGAGGAGAAGGGATATTTGCAAGAGTTCAACAAAAGACTTGGCATTCATTTATTTAAACCACAATCAAATGTATGTACATTGCATAACTTAATAAAACTCATCTACAAGGTGTACTACAAGTAAACGTTATCATAAGCCTAGATAGGAATATGTGAAATAGTAAACTGTACTTGTAAAACTTTTTGTTAAGATAGCAACCATGAAAAACCATTCATGATTTGACTGATATAAGTATATCCATCAAAATAATAACATGTATTGAATGAAGTTTTATTTATAGATACAGCTAAAAGATATAAACTGAATTATTACTACGCTGACAATCAGAACTGTTGTTAGAAATCGCGAACCACTTAGTAGAATTGTATTATAATCTTCAAAACATTTTAATATTATAGACTGAATATAGGATTTCGCCTAGAATCATTCAGGCATATTAGGAATACAATAGGAATGAATTTGTCAGCGAAAATTCAATTTCTTTACTTTCACACACTGGAATAATCTTACGATATAATAGAGGTAGTATCGAATATCATTAGTTAGCATGATATTCATACTCTATATTAAGTTAACTCAATGAGTTAGGGTTAACATCTAAAAATGTGTAGAATTCACTTCAAAGAAGGACTAGAGTGAACAGTTGTATCGAAAATTTTAAGAGATGCTTCGTCACATTCTATTTTGGTACTAGGTGGTTGAAAATAATCACTAGGATGTTCTGTATGCAGATTTTGTGCAAACTGACATTCATCAGTAGAAGAAAGTTCTGAATGAAATGATATTTACTTTATTCCGACTCAAATCACCAAATGTTATAATTTGGCCGGGCGGGGGGATTTAGACTTTGTATATGAAAAACAAGATTAACTTTCTGCGAAGTGTCCTCTTTATGATGAATTCATTTTCACTACTGTACAATCATGAATATGAACATTTTACTAATTGACAATTAATAATCTTTCATAATAACAATAAGTGAGTGAACGTAGCAACAATAAAAGAAAAGTTATTTATAAACATCTATAACTGAGTATTCATCAAATGTCATTGAAGTTAGATAAAGACTGTGAAGTGTGAAAAAAGTTACGTAATATTTTAAGATGATTTTTTTCCATAAAACAGGTGAAATGTGTTCCAAAATGAAAATAAGTGGTTCAGGGTAAAAGGTCATTAACAAAGGAGAGTGGGTGAGTGGGGGGGGGGTAATAGTTATATTTGGAGAAAAGAAAATTGTTTTAATTCAAGGCCTAGGTAAAAATAATGAATGGACAAGTTTTCGGATACATAATTCTGGTTTCGGTAAATGTATAACTAAGACTTCAGCAACTGAACGCAGACGAAAGACTATTGTTTTTGGTAGGCTTTTCTCGACTTTATAAATAACTTTAAACGAAAAATCTCTTTTAATCGAGTGTCCTATGTTTACAAGATCTTCCTTAATTAAGTTTCTTACTGATTTACTACCACTTCTTCTCAGCCATCCTGAATGAAGTTCATGAAATCTTTTGGACAGAACCGTCTTCAAGCGACCTATATAACAGGCTCCACATGAATAAGTGAATAAGTAAACGCACATATGATCAAATAACAGCTCTCAATAGATACATAAACATATTTAAACTTAAGTTAGGATATATTTATATACAGAAAGACTTCACAAAAATGAATGGATTTTCTGTAAAAATACCCGACATGAATATTTTAATATCATGAAAAAAACTTTACTTTTGTTTGTATTGATAAGCTAAAGGGATCAACGACCAACCTGTTACACCTAGAACACAAATATTTTTTACAAGATACATTGTAATATATCAAAATGAATTCATTTAAATATTTCCATCAATTTCAACAATTCATCTAGATGATTCCTTTAACAACATCATTAAAGAGTTTTCTCAGTTAAATTTGATCATTTAACTTTTATTCGAATACAGTGAATAAACCAAAGGCTGAATAACTCAAATTATTGTCTTTTATAAATATTATTAATTATAAATTTCTACTTACCTGAAAAATAACAAAGAAATGTAGTTGTAAGTATGCAACACATGCCTGTAAACTATGTTGAAATAATTAATCTTCAGGCTACTAGTAGCAAACTTCCATTATAGTTCTTAATATTTCAATAATAAACATTAAATGGTGTACTATAAATAAATGAAGAGTGAATTTAACGCCGCTAGTGATATGTGATGATGGCTACACTTCAATATAAAGTTGAAAATGACATCCAACAAGTTTTATCTACAAGATTTAAAAATAAAACACTAATAATCCTAAAAGTTGTAGGTTCGACTGTCATTTGAATCATATGTACTCACCCCTGAGGAGTTTCAATTTAAAGCAACTTAACCCACCTATACCCCCTTGTCTATTAACTCTTCATACGATATCAGAGTATAATGAGAAAAATCAAATAGCTATTATCAATATACACAATTTAACTTCTTTTTTTCTTCAAAAACAGACTGATTATTCATTGATATACTTTCAAGTGTATATTTCGTTGATGTTAATCATTTCGTTTTTCAGTCTCTTACTTTAATAAACGAATTACATAACGTGAAGTTAAGATAGAAACATACATTATTGATTTATCTAAAAATTAATTGAATAATAGATAGAAATAAAAGCGTACTTTGTATTGTTGTTATAGATTTGTTCATTATAATAATTCTATTCAACATAAATGAGTATTTTCTAATTGTAATTATTGATCATGAATGAACAAAAGTATAAAACTATGGTAGCCGTAAGTAACCTCAAAAAATATCACAAATTTATTCTTTTGTCTCTATGGCTAAGTTCTCAGTAGAATGCAGAACGTATTATTTATTGACTACTATGTAAAGATTAAGAAAGTAAAGAAATATGTCTTTTCACTTAGTTTTTCATCAAACCTTTACACTAGTAAATTTATTTGTCTACCTATATACACATAATTTGCGATTGTTATGAAATTATTACGCAACAACTAATAGTGTCTTAAATAATAATTTTGTAAGTTCGAAAATGTTTATAGAGTAATTAAAAATGATTAATAAAGCAATTAAAACATGATAGTGAATAAGGTATTTATAGCTTTCGAACGTATTAAAATAAAATAATAACTGTAATTAAGTATTGTCGAAACTGTTGAGTATTAATTTGATACCATGAACTGATTTGAATTAGACAATAATTGACAACTAGGAAATACTGGACAGTTCTCTCGTTGAATTATAGAGTTCTTCAACAGTGTACATCCATGATCATACCAAGAATCGGACAAAGAACCTTCTGACATCAGGGAGAACGCTTTAAGATTATACCACTTAGCGGAGCCGAGGATTCACACTACTGAAAATCCTGATACTAGGACAAAACAGGTGTATAGTACTTCGTGAGTGTCAATGATTGTCTAATTCAGACCAGTTCATGATATCGAATTAAAATAATCATTGTTGAATGGATTAGTACATTGTCAATAACATAACAGCTGTTTAAGAAATTGACGAAAAAATCTAGTAACTAAACTATAACATATGAATTAACGTAATTTCGGAGTTCTGCTGAAACATGGCCATATTAAGTGGGGAATATATTTCTTCAGTGACATTTAATAAGGTGACAAGTTGACTGCAATGAAAGATGTAAACCATTAAGTAGTACATAAGTGGTCCGAAGGCGAAGCGCTCATTATAAGATATGAAGATCATGATTCCAATTTTCGATGGATTATTTGATGCTCACTGATGACCAACATCATATTAGGACAAAAGAGCATGTTTATCACTCTTTGTGGAGAGTAGGACACCGACCAGCATTTTTCAACCAACTCTGTCCAAACCTCTCCTTTCCATTTATTTACAAACACTGTTCATTAATTTATTGTTTGCTTCTAGTTCCTCTTGTCTTTTGCCCTTGAGAATTCCATGTTAGTGCTTGTCATTCGATACAATTTGGTGATTTCTGCAATGCATTTTCCATCCATCTCCAGCATTCTTTTCTAATTTCTTCGCCAGCTGTGCGTTGGTTTGTTTTGTGCTATTGTAGGTAGTTGTTGATGGAGTCTGGCCAATGGATCTGGAGTATTATGTGTAGTCAATTGCTTATAAATACTTATACCTTTCGAATGATGCTTTTTAGGTGTTCACATCTGCACCATATCACACTTGTTTATATATGGTGCTGAAGAGGTATATAAAAAATTTCCACAGCTTCCAGATCCCCTTCGTTAGGTTGAGTGTGGTTTTGTTGGTGCACGCTTAGCTGCACCTAAAGATCCTACTTTTTCCCTTGTATATGTTGAGGCTTACTGCCAGCTGAAGAGGCTGTTACTCTACTGGCTGTGTTCACCTACATGTGTTACTGTGTGTGAGACTGAAGAACTAGGCCATCTGTGTAGTACAAAGGATATAAGGGCAAACAGTTGCTTCGGACATATTCTTCTTCAGATTCAACGTTTAGAAATCCATGTATATCATTTTTACAATTAGGTAATCAATTGGGTGAGCAATATGATTGAATCATGGATCGAAATTAGCGAATTACATATAGATCTGGTCATTAAACGTTGAAAAATGGCCTTACATAAATACGAAAGGTTATGTAACAATTCACTGAAGGGGTCATTTAATGTTAGCAAGATTTAGTGTGTCATGTTAAAAGGTGATGATTGTGATGTCTAGTCAATAAGGTCAAAGTAGTGGGGGTAAAAAAAATGATAATATTAGTAACGACAGTACGATCAGCGACAATTCAAAGTGATTGTAATGCAATCGTGAATAGAAAATAAAATAAAATTGAAATAACTCGGTGAGAAGAGAAAAGGGTATGAATGTCTTGAAGAGATGAAAGTTAAGGAAGAAAAGAAACGTAGAGGAAGAAAACTAACTGTTATGACTCAAAAGCGGTTGATTTATTGAACGCAAAATCGAATGTACCTAGTTGATAAGTGCTGGTCTTCCCTATGCCCACTCAGACCCAAGTTGCAGATAGAACACAAGCTGATAGACCAACCAGACAGAATCATATTATATTTCACACATTCCTTTATATATAAGACCTGATCACACAGACAACCAATTAGGAAACTAACATTAATACAAAATAGAAGCAATAGTGACAGTGAACTGGAGTACGTATGCACAATCGATTAACCATAGTTCATCAATGAGAAATGATATACTAACAGTTAATGTAACGAATGAGAGGATAGGACAGGGGGAACTCAGTAATAATAAAGATAAATTATTTACCTTAAATACAAACGAAAATAATGTAATAGACTACAGAAAAACACTCCTCAAAGATAATCAGTCTTCTTTAGGTGCCTAGGATATCAGTAACCAAAAAATTAAAGCCCTATTTTAGGCCAAAGTAAACAGAGAGGTTGAATATATTTCTTCTGTATACGTAAGTTTGATTTCTTTGAGTTGATGCCTAGTGCTTACACTACATAAAGAAGGCGTATTATAAAACTCTTAGGCTTCAGCAACCTTGATTTTGTGGTCATAATCCATTAAGTGGTCAAGATTCGTACATGTAGAAGATTTTGTTAGATCCTTTGATAACCAAGCCGGGACATGTTCCCTTGTTTTCATATGTGAATAAATCATTTCATCATGCTTAACCTTAGGTTGTGTTCAGCAATAAGAACAGACATTCTGACTAAACGTCAAGAATAGACTTATTAGATTATTCAAATAATAAAATTTGATAAGTATTTGTGATAAGATAAAAATCATGTGTATTTTCTTATTTTTGTTAGTTTTAGTAAATAACTTAAGAGGTACATAGATAAATATAGCTATTTTAATGATTTTATTAATCGAGGATTCATCTCAGTTAAATATCACTAAAAACTCCGAAGTATGATTAGGTGTTCCTTGATAATATGAGATCCCTCAGCAATGAAATTAAAAAGCTACCAGAAAATGATGTTTATTTTCGATAATAAAGCGTTACTAAGATGTGCTATAGAATTGAAACTTACAATAGGATATAGAATACTAATCAAACGATACGCTTCTTAATAACAATTTTTACCAGATGATAATGTTTGTTGAAACTCTATCAAAAATAAAGTTATTATAAACAAGGGATTAATTTTCAGTAGGGTCTAGTCACTGTTACTTTCGGTAGTGAATAATTATAGTGTACAAGATTATGATCAATAATTAATGTTATTAATTATTTTGTCAATTATGTCCTTATAAAATAAGTTGATTGTTATTACCAAAATAAAGATTTTTGCTTAAAGCTATTTATAGAATGTCTTTGAAATTACTGGTAATCCAATCTAGACACATTTTATACTGATATATGACACTTCAACTATTTGTGACTGGGGAGGAGGGAATGATTAAACTTCAAACTTAACAATACAACAAGGATAATTTTAAGGAATGTACAATCACCAAGTTACAAATTACCTTATTGTATAAAATAACAATCTCTATTAGTTACACTTAAGGGGTTGTTGTGGAGATAGTTAATTTGTTAATGCTGATATCACGAATTGATCTGAACCAGACAACCATTGATCACCTGGAAGCACTGGACAGCTGTTTCGCCCTAGTATGGGACTCCTCAGCAGTGCGCATCCACGACCCTATTGGGGATCGAACCCAGGACCCTCTGGCTTCGCGACGATCGCTTTACCATTGGACCACTGAGCCGGCTCCTAATAGTTGATATTTCTAATCCAGTCAATTCGTGTTACGTTTTCACGCGAGCTCATCCATTGTCATCGGTGAGTTACTGTCTCACACCCGACACGATTGAACTCCACCGGTCACGTCTTCACACTAGAACTCCAGGAATTACCTCAAGGAGCTAGTCACGAAAAACGTAACACGAATTGACTGAATTAGAAATATCAACTAATCGGAGCCGGCTCAGTGGTCCAATGGTAAAGCGATCGTCGCGGAGCCAGAGGGTCCTGGGTTCGATCCCTAATAGGGTCGTGGATGCGCACTGCTGAGGAGTCCCATACTAGGGCGAAACAGCTGTCCAGTGCTTCCAGGTGATCAGTGGTTGTCTGGTTCAGATCAATTCGTGATATCAGCATTAACAATTTTCTATTAGCTTCACAAATGTTAATTATTTAATAAGTAATAATATTTCATTACAACTGTTTCATTCTTATTTCGTCTGATAAGGTAAATGTTCAAATCCACAGCACTAATCTTAGAATAATGTTGATTCTTCACATTTTCAGTTAGATTTTGTTTAATTCATTATAATAATCTAAATTACTTCATATTAGGTTATTTATTTTAGTACAAGTCATTAACGAAATATTTCAAGTTAAGTAAAAGCTCAGTTGGTTGAATTCATTATAGATTGTTGTTGGTAGAGTACCAGTGTAAACCAAGGGGAACCGAACATCTGTTCCATCCTAGTATAAAACTCCTCAGTGGCGCGCACTATAGGTTCCGCCCTAAGAGCTTCGGGTTGCGGACACCTAACCCTCTGCACCACTGGGTTGGTTTCAGTGGTGATATAGTGAGACGATCATCCACTGTCATCGATGATAAATGTCTCATTTCCAACAAGTATGACTTCCACCAGTCACAACTTTTCACTAGAGCTTCAGGAGCATCCTGAAGTTGGTTACTTGTTAGCTGATTATTGTAAGTAAGGTGAGAGGGTTTTATGGAGATGAATATTAAGTATCTTGGTTGAATTCATCAGCTGCTCAATGTTCATTGGTTTTCAATAGTACGCTACGAGCATCAGCCTACAGAGAAACCTATCAACAAAACTTAATACCCACAAAATCATGAAAATGACCATTTCACTAATACGACAAAATGTCTTGTTTTATATAAATCTTTTTCAAGTGTTATCATTTTACGCATAGTACTATTATAATAGATTTTTGAACTGCTTTTGTAAATAACAAATTTTTATTTCCATATGTTGTACTGAATGACATCACTTCGTTTTTATGCGGTAGAACTATTTCTTTGATGACTGAATAAACATTTTGTCAATGGATAACAATCAACATAATAGCAAATTACAGGTTCTACCACTAAATAGTTTTATTAAATCTGACTTCATTTGTTAAGCAACTGAGGTAAATTGTAAGAAACTTAAGTAAACATTGTATAACTATAGAACAACTTTTAAAGTGACTTGAAACAATATTGTAAGACATTATTTTTCTAGACTGATTATATCGTAACAACGAGGATAACAACGATCACTTTTATGGTTGTTCTACTAAAATAAAAAATCTGTGTTAAAATTAAATAAGAAGAGTGCCCAAGATTTATAATCAAAAAGAAAGTCAGTTGTAAACAACGTAGGACTCGACGTAATTGTATATAAGTCTAAGTTACCATAACACATTAACGGGACAAGATAAGGTATATGAGATTAACATCACAGTATAATTCAGCAGGATGAAATGAATCAAACGTATGCATGAAAGAATAATGAAACATAAGACGAAGAAGAAAATATTGAGTAAATACGCTTATTCTGCGATAACCGATTCTAAACAGAGTACAAAGTCATACTGTTGACCATACAGAGGTGTGACGAGACAGTTACACTCCATCCTCACAAAGGAAAGGTCAAGTGTGAAATAGTCAGCCATAAAAATGCGTAGCTCAACATAATTCAAGAAGTTTCGTCTCTGGCAATAAGGCCTTAAGAAAGTATAGAGCTTACACAATAAAAACCAGTTACAGAAATGTCTTGCGTAACTGCCATCAAGAAGGCGTCCTTTGGGCAGTGTGGTTACGCTCCATGATCTTTAAGACTAACCCTTACCAGATTTGGTTTTCAGGTACCACAAAACAGAGAAACGTTTCACAGCATGGGCATGCGAGAAGTGATAAGCACACATTTTAATTCCTTTAACAGCGCTCTAGATCATTCCCTTCATGATCAAACACCTACTTTTAGCTATTATCATATACATTCTAAGTGCTCGGAAGTTGTCATCATAGCATTCAGTATCCAAGATTTATACTGACTAATAATCGTTCACGAGATATATGCATAATCTTAATGAAACTTATATTGCACAAGTGGCCTCAAATCAAAGTCACTCAATTTCATTATTTTATCTCACATTTCAGCAGGATATTTTATTTTATCTTCAATTAGTTATTTAGATGTCAACTACAAACAATGAGATAATAAATGAATTCAGTTGAAACATTATCTTGACAAGTTAACTGAAGATTGTCATAAGTAAACACTTCACTTCGTCCTTAACAATATCACTAACTGTTGCATCATTGTCAGATAAAAGACTGTAACATGTATCAAACTAATTCATTATGATGATAATGTTTACGATTAGTTATTTTTGTCAAATTTGATATAATTGTGTATTCTTATATTCCTGTTGATACACGTGATCTTAATTCAGAGAACCAAGAAGCGATACAACCGTCTATACAGTTTTATTGTATAGAGCTAAAACATGGAGAACTACAAGTGGCATCATTAAAAAAAAATACATGTATCTATAAACAGCTGTTTGTGCAAGATACATTACATTCGTTGGTCATTTATTATCAGTCAAAGTATACTGTAGAAGAGAACAAATCTACCAACTTCCATCTGCGAACGAAATTAAGAAAAGATGCTGGAGGTAGAAAGAACATGCATCACACAAATCATCAAACTGTATCACAAGTGAATCAGTAATATGTGGTCGTGAAGATCGTAAGGAAACTGGAAAACAAACAACATATTGCTCCGAGAATTGTAGACAGATATCAAAATGACGAGCATCGCTTGTAAACATGTGGGAAGGAGAGGTGATGACAGAGTTGGTTGTAGAATGCTGGTTAGTGGCCAATGCTTCACGTGGTGGAGGTGGGGAGGGGTGGTGTTGGTAAAACGCATCGATTACCTGATTAATATTTCCATTGATTGTCTTTCATGTTTGATATTGACAAGAAAAGTTAACTTATTTACGTATACAACATGAATGTAATGAAAATAATAACAACAGATATAGCTGTATCATTTATTTGCTTAAAGTTCATAGAAACACCTGCATATAAAATAAACAAAACAAGTGCACACGGTGATTAAATCTAAAAGAAGAAAAAAACGTGATTTACTAGTAGTTTGTTTATATAAAGACAAAATATGCATACAACAATTAATCTATAATAAATGACCACCTAAATTCAATAATTTTTCTTCTTTATTGTTTCTTTACTAACTAACTAAAATTATTTTTTAAGTAAATAATTATAAATGAAAGAAATAACATTATGATTTACATAGAAGATTTTCTTGTAGGTAGACAATCAATGAATATCCATTTCATTTATGTTTTGAATTGCTTGGCCGTATGAACTTATATCCATGTCAGAATTTGGAGGTAGGATTTTCAGGTCATATAGAGAGCGCCTAAACTTTAAACTATTAAGGCACGATCTAGGTATTCAATGATTTTCTGACTACGGTTAGCCTATAAATTAAGTTACAACATATACAAACCTCTGCCAATCACCTATGAGAAAAAAGCAATAATTATCGACAATTCATTGTATAAATACTTTAATTTTCTAGATGATTCATTTAATTTCTTCATTAGTCAACTCGAAACCAATATAAACTGCAATGAATATTTCCTTCGATTGACCACCAATTTCGCTGGTAAGATGTAAGCTTCGATCGTTATTTTTACCTTTTTGACATTCTTTTAAGTCAAATTAATATAAGATTGTATGCTGAAGTTTTATCTTGTGGTTTTGTTGTGTGTAATCCTGAATTGCGATGAAATCTCCAACTTTCGTGTATTTGACGAGCCATAACAAGTCATTAGGATGCTATTTATATTTGCCTCAGCTGTTCCATCCTTATATAGGACACCTTAACACTGTGCATCCGCAACCCGATCATATAACGAACAAAGCCCTTTTAATGTCTCGTGACAAACGCTTATTCATCAGTACCACTATGTTGGCTGGTGTCCAACAACGATACAACACGTAAACTATTTAATGTCATCAGTGACGAATGTCTCATTGAATGCATTTCTGAACTTAACTAATCACAATGTCATGCTAAAACTTAAGAAGCCTGTTGAAGTTAAAGTTGAGCTGATTATTGTAGTCAAATTGAAACAAATTTGTGGGAATTTTTTTGTTAATTTTTGCATTCATTACAGACTTAAAGTTTCATGATTCAATCCTGCCGCGAGATCTATGGCATATACTGCCGATGATTCTTATAGTAAAACTAAACAGCTGTCCACAGATTCCTCAGTTGACATTACTTTATGATGAATACAAACACGAAACTGGGTAACAGACTCCAAGGTTGCCTCTAATCATTAATAGTCACTGTTGACCAAAATACTATTTTACTGTCGCACTTTACACACGGCACATGACAAATTGTGGTACAATAAGGCGCAAAACTATACCCAGATTAATACTCAAATAATACCGTTGTGAAGAGGCAGAAAACAGAAGACCATATGACCACTAAATATGTGAACATGAGTGACTTTCTATAAAAAATGTGAATTATTTAAAAACACAAAGCGGACAAATTGCCTTCAGTGAAAAACTTTATGTACATTTTATTGAGATTTCAACTGAAAACCAAAGTATGATAGTCAATTACTTTCATTCTAGGATATGCATAATAACTTTCTAACCCTCTGAGTTGTACTGTTTCTAGGATCCTATCACAGAGGTCCTCATAAGTCAAGAGGAATCTCACGAAAGTATATTTTGTCCCATGACGCCATGTTATAGTGTCCGAGTTTGTGATTCATTTATTAGGTTGCAGTATTTTCATTGCGTAAATAACAACTACTTAGATTAAATATGTTCAAGCTACTTAAGCTGCCGTCAATAAAGAGTCAAGTTTCTTAAACAAAAATTATGATCTTGTGATCATATACGCATACATACGTTTTTGATCAAATGAATTTCACTGCCGATTATCGATCCATTAGTCGAATGTTAATACGCTCTGTTCCTATTTTCAGATGTTTTTTTAGATCAAGCCATTATCATTCAGTGCATGAAATAATCATAAACATTGAAAATTAGAGATTAGAAAGATTAAGTATTTACAAGATTCCTTGTTCTTATTTATAGTTTCTTTTGTTATCTATAATTTTCACACAAGCTTTTTATCGAAAAGATTGAATATTATATGATAAAATATTATTATGTAATAGTATATATAGTTCATCATGTTGAAGTTATTTGAACTGATAGAAGGTATTACATTTGATCAATTTTATATTGATTCAGGTTATACATCAATGTGACCAACATCAAAATAATCGTGTTGTATTCATCCATACCCGTTGCCATGACAGAATAGTCAAATAATATACATTAAATATACCTTAGTCTACCGTAAGCAATCAATTATCCATGAGATTACTGAAAGCTTATAAGTAGATCAGTGAGTGAATCACCTAATTTGTTGTCAGGAGTATTTTGTAAACTGTTTTTGATTATCCCTTCATAACATTGTAAATTACCTTGAAAGAAACGATAGTTACTGTTTTAAACCTTAAATTTCCGTAGAAATTTTAATTCGTTGACTTATTTCTCTTTACTTTGATTATTCTGTAAATAGATGATTTTTATTGATTAATCAATATTATCATCTTATCGAGTTTACTATTGATGTATATAAATAGCCTTAACCCTTTGAATGAAATTAATCAAGTGATTTCATTTCTTTTCTTATCTCAATTTGAGGTCATTATTTGTGCATGTGCAAACTGGTGATCGATATCGAATTTGAATTCACCATTCAATTAATTATAAATTGAAATAAAAGTATTAGTAAACAGGCATTTACATGTGAAGATTGACCAGAACTACTGTAAACTATCAATGTACATTGTATTAGAAAATGAATTGTTAATAGTAATTTTAATTGAATTATGTAAGTAAGACTGTGTTCGTAGTGATGATACTGTCTACCTCGTCAAATTTTACGTTTAGTGTAAAATTAAAAGGGACAATAATATGTCTAGCTTGTATATTATTTTACTTTATTCATTTCAAAGTATTTATATGTTCAATATTTAATGTTGACTCACTTGTTCCTTCAAATCCACACAAGTATTTTGCAGCACCTATTATACAATGATTTTGTGATCAGCGTTTTTGATGTTACTGTTAGTGATAATTTATTTCTGATCTTCAATTTACATTTTCTAGAAACTTGCTTAAATTCTTCTGATCAGTATTTTAAATAGTGTTTTCTGGCTGTCAGCTAACTGTAAAGTCAGAATTTTCAATACAAACATCAAAATAGTTTTACTGTGTAGAGATGAAACGTGGAGAACTACAAGTGGCATCATTAAAAAAAAATACATGTATCTATAAACAGCTGTTTGTGCAAGATACATTACATTCGTTGGTCATTTATTATCAGTCAAAGTATACTGTAGAAGAGAACAAATCTACCAACTTCCATCTGCGAACGAAATTAAGAAAAGATGCTGGAGGTAGAAAGAACATGCATCACACAAATCATCAAACTGTATCACAAGTGAATCAGTAATATGTGGTCGTGAAGATCGTAAGGAAACTGGAAAACAAACAACATATTGCTCCGAGAATTGTAGACAGATATCAAAATGACGAGCATCGCCTGCAATCATGCGGAAAGTAGGGGTTAAACACAGTTGGTTGTAGAATGCTGGTTGGTGGCCAATCGTCCATGAGGAGAGTGGGTGAGGAAGTGGTGGTATTGACAACAGACATTGATTGATAGACCACTCAGTTCCTATGTGTGTGTGTATGTATTCATAATCTCCTCGATTAACTTTATCACTTCACATTCCATTTGTGATCATGAAATATAGTGCTATTGTTGAATCAGATTTTTATATCTTTATGTTATTAAAAATAAGAGAAGCTAATTGTGATTGTGCACTACCAAGAAATCTGACATAATCAGCTATCCTCTATTTCTTGGTTTTCAGTGACAACCTACCACGAACAATCTGTAGGCAATGAAAATAATCAATAATTATGATGAAGAGTCAGCATAATTTTAAGATATAAAATATGGGAATTGAAATGAAATGTAATCAAAAAGAGGATTGTAACAGAAATAAATTTGGTTCAAGGATAAAATAATAACATAGACGAGAAATGGATAGGCTTGGGAAACTGTGTATCCGAACCATGATAGAGGTGATTGAATAAGTTTTTGTCATATACACAGTTGAAAATACTTCGAAGTTATGAGGATAAGCTTTTAGTAATGTTAGGGATTCATAATCCCTAAAAATACAATAGTTGACTATTTAGAAGAAAGAAGTTGTATTGATTTTTTATAAGATTGATTTGTAGACTTTCATCAATTATTTTTATTTCAATGTGAGTTCTACTCTTAAATACAGTTGACAGTATTTCATTGTATTAATTAAATGTTATTGATTTCACTTAATGAATAATCATTGTAAATTGATTAATATAAAAAATCGATGTATTTGAAAATACAAATTCACTGGTTTGCTGGTTCACTAATCTCGTCTCACTTTTGCTCCACAATATAGTCTTCCTACAAGCCTAGTCTTTTGTATTAGCTGTGGGCTGAAAAGGGAACAAGTTGCGGTATACGTCTGAGGTACAAGTATCAGAGATAGCGCTCACGCACGCAACCCTCAAACATTCTAGCTACACAACAAGTAAAGCTAGAAGTTCATTGTCCTGTAAATAGTTTTGAACACATAATCAATTTTGATTAAATAACTTATGAGACGGTTACCCAGTTATTAGTGAACGACGGTGAAAACTAATAAATTTGCTACCAGTTACTGTCAAGACTTCTTGTAGTTGTTAAGTGTTTACTGGAATGTCCAACATCATTTCCAACTATATAGAACATAGCTAGTAATTTTGTACTTTGAAGAATGAGTGTGACAAGCTTCAGTTACTGTGAGAAGATTATAATATGCATTACATCATACAGATTCATGGGATTACTATAGTAAAATGTTACTTAATATCCATTTAAAAAGTATGAAATTATTATTTGACCTTTTCCACGCAGTCACTTGAACAGTGAACTTAACCAATTTATAGAGTTATTGTTGCAAAACTCATAGAAACTATATGTAAATATTTTGTTTTACTGTGGAAAATCATTATCGAATACAACAAACAGATGTCTACATTTGATTGTTATCTCTATTATATATATATATAGTCATAATATATCATAGTTAATCGAATAACTAATTCATATTGTAAACATTAGTCGGCATCTAAAAATAAATCACATTTAAATTATTATTTACTAAATATAGGTCAGTACTAAAATCAACAGTTTCGATACATTCATGTTTAATGTTATTAAATCTGGACGTTTTTAGTTATTGAATTACGATGATTCTATGGTAATTGATACTTAATTTTGTTGTTTGTATTTGTCACCGATTTATTTTAGTTTGGTAATACTGAAAACTAGGGAGCACTGGACTGCTGTTTCATCCGAGTATGAAACTCCTTATCAATGCACACCTTTGATTCCGTTAGAAAATCGGATTAAGACCTTTTAGGTCTCTTGACAGACACCTAACCCTCTACAGCATTAGACCGGCCAGCATCCGATGGTAGAATTCTTACTTCTACCAATTCGTGATATAGCATGATGATTATCGATCATCATTGATGATGACTATTCCACTCCTGAAATGTCTTAACCTAACCAGTCACGACTTCTCACTAGGACTTTAAGAACATCCTGTAGTTGGTTATTGTTTATGACATTATTAACTATCTACTTCTCCTCTTTAAGAAATTATTATTTATAAGACAATAATTATAAATTTGTTTTATGAACTTCGTAAAATATCTTTTGTGGTCGCTAATGTAAATAGTATTTAGGTATCATTTGTTTATAACAAAAATGTTTTTTCATAAACTAACAAAACTAATCTTGATATTTCAAAGCATTTATAGTTTACAAATCGTCGTGATAGGTGACGGAAATAGTGAACCTTCTACAAACCATATTAAACACCCCCCCTTACCCTAAATGTAACAGATACAATGAATTTTACTTTACAGTGAACTTTATTTATTACATTTTTTATCACTGACAAAACGAATGTAATAAACTTCAACAAATTAACATTACAAAATGATACTCTAATGGGGAAAATGTGTGCCTTTCGATGAAAGTTGAACATTTGTGAATAATTTCGTCGAAAAGAGAGGTGTTTTTTCAGTAAAGTGTTTTTATTTATATCTTAGTGATATAATCGCTTTCATTTAGTTATTAATTAACACATTAATATTCACTGTATTGCATTTTGAAACAGGAAGTATAGACAATTGAATCCTAAGCGAAAATTTCACAGTTGGTTATATTCTTAGTATGCATGGAATGGTTTGGAGTAAACTCTTTTGTAAGAAACTATGATTTGAATATGTTTTCCTGGACACAATCTAAATGATAAGTTCAGGTTATTATAGAAAAGTGATGAATCCAAAATCCAAAGATAGAACAATTATACATCATTACCAAGGTTAACTTTGAGAATTTCAAATAAATTGAGCATTGGATAGGTTGTTTATAAAATGAACTTGAAAAATTACAAATCAAATCAGCATCAGCAGTACATGCTGACTACCATAACCATAAAATCGATATTAAAAATATCCAAATTATTCCAAAAGGTTTTTCCAATTATAAGGAAAGACGAATAGCTGAAGCACTTCACATTTTGTTAAATCCAACTGCACTTAACAAAAGGGAAGGCCTTTCTATCCACCCAACATGGACATTCAATCCAACCGATCATAATTAAATTACATTCACATTTCATTCACATGAACATACATACAATTTATTCTCACATCACACTAACATATGCATGCACAAATGTGTCACATCAAACCACCTTGACCCAAATGACTTGACATGACATGATTAAAACTCGCAATTTTGACTGTATGAATTTATTTTGATTCTGATTTGTTCCATTGTATTATTTAACCTTGTGCTAATTCAATTCGGTCATTCATTTCGCTGAAGAAGCGACTTACACTAAGCCGCGAAACGTCAGAAAAATTTTAATTTCTACTCATTGGGATTTCACAAATATATATCACCCATTTTATAGAACAATTATATAAAATTACTGAGTGAACTTTTAGAAGAATAACATACTAATTATGTGACATGTCTCTGAGTAAGAATACGATACTGAAACTTAACTCAGACTTATGATATTAGATATGACTATGACGAAATTAAATTTTCAGTATTTTGGGATGTTTTACAGATTGTGAAATTTGTAGTTACATATCATTAATTAACACACTGAAAGCAAAACGTCGATGGGAAGCTGTTTTTGAATATGGAAAATCTCAGCAGTAGGTATTCATGACCAAGAAAAGAAGCATGGCTAGATCCTTTAAGTCTAGCAGCAAGTGCTGAACTCGTAGACCATTGAGTTGAAATACACAGTATGACGTTTCTAACTACAGTCGATTTGAGATCTGACTCGCCTGATGGCTAGCCTAATATGGCTGAACGTTAGTCGTTATACCTGATTAGAGTTTAGGTAACTGTATTTAGAACCAGAAAACAATGGTTATCATTATGTATTGTTGTGAGAAGATATGACCAGGGAAGTTCAGCCATGTCAAATGAGAAGCAGTTACACAATTATGAGTGAAAAAAGCTACTGTCAATTTTATGTTACTATTTCATAGTTTATACAGAATAGTAAAACAACACTTTCCTAACATTCAACCTTAAAGTGTTTGCTGACATACTTTACGCTCTTCACTAGCGATGACTTTTTCTTAATTTTATACAAAAACTTTAACAATTTGTTAAAATATATAAAATGAAAAGAAATAATTTGTAACAAGTATTATGACAAACGAGGATATTAGCACGAATTATTCCGATTGGTTACATAACGTTAGCGTACACATGCTAATATAGCTATTACTGACGGTATATTCCAATGATTTTTTCAGTCATCAGGATTATCATATGACATTATCCGGTTATTAATAAAAGGTAGGTCTTTTCATCAGCTGATTAATATTATAAAAGTAGGAATAACCAAGCACAGTTATACAAAGGGGATAATAATATTTTTATCATATGATTTATGTATTATTTCTGTACAACGTTCTACTTATTATGAAAATGAGTTACTTTGAAAAAATACAGAAGTAATTTACTTTAGATTCATTCAAGGAAAATCATTGCATTCCAATTTTTTAATTAAACTGAGTAAATATCTTACTAATTAACGTCGTTAGTAATACGTATTGACCTAAATTCTTTTAAGTGGCGTAAATAATCACTATGTACTACGTTACATTAGACAACTAAGGTACTTGTGTCTAGCTATTCTAATCAAGCTTAAAACCTTTACACTAATCTAAACTTGTTATGGATAGGTGTAAACGACTTACGGCATAATGTCAATTTAACACAAAATCTGATTTATTATAAATAATAGATTTTTTTGAAATTTTTCTTATAATGAGTGATCAGTAAGTGGTGAGAAGTGTGGTCTATGTCTAGTCCTTTATATAGTTGACCAAATTCTATTGGTCAAATTGCGATGGTAGTAGTCTAGTGGTAAACGCGGTGACGTCTAACACGAAACGGACTGAGTTTGAATCTTTATGTGAACACCATCATTGGGATGCAGGTACATGCAGCCGATGTGTTCGAAATATAACGAAAAGTGCGTCCTGGATCCCGGTTACTAGTCACAATAAAACTCAAACAAAATGTCAATATTACTTATGCAGCCTAATAAAATCTACAGTTACTGTAAAAGTACTTAGATCAACATACTACAGTCTTATTTGCTCAGTTACTATATCTGCTGTACAAATGTCTGTATATCAATCATAGTCACTTTAGATGACATTATTAGTAACTGAGATATATTTAAGATATTGACAAAAAATTACAATAGTGTTTGCGATTGTCAAAGATTTATGTTGATTGGGTACGACTGAAAACTAGAGGACACTGAGCAGATATCTCGTCTTAATATGAAAGTGCTCAGTTGTGCATACACTTAATTTAATCAGTAAATCAAACTCAAAGCCTTCAGAAATCAGGATAAACGCTAGGATGAATCAGCTATCTAGTCCTTATTCGTTTACAGTAGTACCCAAACAACATCAATCTATGACAAATTGAAACAACCAAACTTAATACCTATCTCCACAAAACCACTTTAATCCAAATCATGACGTTCTTAGTAATTAGAAATAATGTTTTTAGTGTATATCATGATAGCTATTAATGTTTATTATTTATTTCAATGTTCTAGCGTATAATCAACAAATATAAATCAAAACATTAATAATACAGGTCAATATTATTAGGTCAGTTTATTATTTATTATGTCATCAAAAATTGTTTATTTCAAAAATTGAAATTTTTCCGTAATCTGTTTCACTTTATTATACATTCACGTAATCATGAAATTCTATAAATTAACATTTACAAATGAAGATAATCTAATATGAAAGTCATTTAATGTTGAAGGAAGGAATAGTCGATAACGATTTCTGTTAATGGAAATGTTTAGGCATAGATTTAATTATGTAACTGTCTTGAAGACAAATAAACTCAGTATATTTTTATAAGTTATAAAGGGGTTTATTTTAATTGTTAATTGATATTATTGAGGTAACCTATTTATATGCCAGTAACTTGTCGTGCAAATATTTTGTCACCAGAACTTTTATGGTGATATTCAACAGCCAGAATTCAGGGAGATACAAAAGATATTAAAATAGTTAACTCTTTTAAGTTATATATCAAACAGCAGACAACCCTCGAATTATATATAAGACTAACATACTGACTTACTTACTTACGCCTGTTACCCCTCTCGGAGGAGTATAGGCCGCTCACCAGCATTCTCCATTCAACTCTGTCCTGACCAATCCTTTCCAGCTGTCTCCAGTTACTGTTCATCCTTTGTATGTCTGCTTCCAGCTCTCAACGCAGGGTGTTCTTTGGCCTTCCACTTTTCTGTTTTCCAACAGGATTCCAAGTTAGTGCTTGTCTCGTGATACAGTCTGATGATTTGCGCAATGTATGTCCTATCCATTTCTAACGTCGTTTTCTGATTTCCTCTTCAGCTGGAAGTTGGTTTGCTCTCTTCCATAGTAGGCTGTTGCTGATGGTTTCCGGCCAACAGACATTCAATATTCTGCGAGGACAGTTGTTGATAAATACCTGTACTCTCCTGAGGATGATTGCAGTCGTTCTCCACGTTTCAGCTCCATACAGAAGAACTGACTTGACGTTCGAGTTGAAGAGTCTAACTTTGAGGTTGGTAGACAGTTGTTTGGAGTCCCATACATTTTTCAACTGTAGGAATGCTGCCCTGGCTTTGCCGATCCTTGCCCTTACATCTGCATCGGATCCTCCTTGTTCATCAATTATGCTCCCCAGGTATGTAATGGTATCCACTCCGCCCGCAGCTCTTCTATGGTTGTTGCCGGTCCCAAGCCCGGGTAAAGGAGGAGGGTTGGGAATAGGGCTAGCACCCATATCCAGTAAAACACAAGTTTGCTAAAAAAAAACACTAACCAGAATGAACAAACTTAACCGTAAAACTAACATATGCAGTAATAATTATTATATACAAATAAAGAAACTAAGAGTAACAAAAGTAAAATGCATCATATCATTTCGTTTCTCGGCAACTTTTTTAACGAAGAAGTCGGTCATATCATTGAAAAAGAAATAAATATAAATTGATGAAGTTAGATGTATACGACGATGTTGTTCGCTGTAGCTATATGGTTGTGCATATAGTGAATTATTTTACAGCATATTAGTATAATGAGAAACTGAAAGCGAAAAGAAGATATTTTGAAATTTCCGGTGATAAATCAATCGAAAAACATTACTTTATGGTTAAATGAAAATAACTTACGGGTCGAAAACATAAAAGATATTTTCCCCCTATAATAGGTCAAGAGATAAAGCCTGTGCTGACTATAGTAGTAATTTTGGAACGCTAGAAGAGGCGTTTGAAAATATAATACTAAATCTAAGAATTTAGAGAAAGCGACATGGAAAGCGAAAAAATGTTTTAGGGCCAGAGTATAGTTAGAGATCGACAGTGCTGCTACAGTAAACATAGACCAAACTTAAACTTTCAGATCGGGAAAGCTTCAATAGCACTTAAGTGGTCATTTGGTGTGTCTTTAAAGCCTAATCGCTCCACAACATGAATAAGATAGAAGGACGATTCTGTGAGTAAAGGGAGATGGAAGGGACTAAAACACCCTAGCAAAATTTATATATTTCAATGTGGTATTACTAAATGATTTGATTTAGACAACCACTGTAAACCAAAAAGCACTGAGTAGGTGTTTAATCCCAGTATTAGACTCCCTGGCAGTGCACATCCACAACCTAATAAGGAAGTCGAGCCTATGATCTTTAGGTTTTGAGGAAAACAAATAATCGTTAAGCCACTGATCCGGAATTTATTATTAATTTCTTATGGAGCATCTTTTTCCAAATAAAAGTAATAAATTGAGATGGTTTCGTGAAGATAGATTTTGAGTTCAGTTGTTTGTAACCTTTACAGATTAATTTTAATTGAAGACCACAAAGTAGGAAGGTCTTGGGTTGAATTCCTTGTCAGAATCGAGTGCGCATATTACTAAAGAGTTTCATATCAGAACTAGACATCTGTCTAGTGCTCCCTGGCTTTCAATACAACTTAACCAATATCAGTCTGCCACTTGTATATGAATAGTAATTTATTATTCATAATTCAAAGAAAAAAAAATAGCATGATAACAAAGTGAAATTTATTTATTAAATCCTAACTATTGATTCATTTAATAGTTGAGAACAGTGTATTCATCTTTCTTATAAAACCGTTTACTACATAACACTATTTTTCCCAATCAAACTGGTTCATTTCATTTGTACTATTGTATATCTTAGCAACATATTTTATTTCTACATTATTGACTAATGTTCATCATGTATGAATATTCATTATAACTACTTTTTTCTTCATTGACGATAACAATGGACAGGAAGGCATAAATGTACCTATAGAAATAATAATCATAATAAAATGATATTAAATAAAGATTTCGATTTAGTAATTAAAACAAAGTATGGGAAATAGACATTGAAATAATAGTCATTACGAGTAAATCACAACTGAATTAGAGAACTATTGATTACAGGGAAGAATTGGACAGTTTTTTATTCTAGTATACCACTTTTGGCAATGCGCTTTCGTGACTTCATCAGGAGTCAAACCCAGAACTCTGTAGTTTTATTGTGAACGTTTTACTATCAGACCACTGAGTCGGTTTTCAACAGTTCAATTCGTGATATGCTTGCATGACTTCATCCATTGCCTACGGTGGGTAACTATTTCATGCCCGATACAGTTAAACTCTCCAGTATTTCCTGGTGATCAATGGTTGTCTAATTTAGACCGATTCGTGATATCAAATTAACATTTAACAATCTAAAAAAACACACAATTACAATAAATAATTAGTGTTTAAATGACCTAGTTATGCAGAGAATATTGGATACTAAAAATGTATAAAATAATTAGTGAAAAGTAAGTAAAACCAATTATTAAATTTTACACCCCCCCTGCCCATGAAAAAGTCAAGGGTATTATATATTTCTTTTGGATACATAGATTAAAATTGTTGGCTTAGATTAGGACAACTTAGCTCTCTTTTTAATCTATGGATGATGAAAATAGGAGATTTACGTAATCTTCAGATATTTAATCATATAAATCATCGTAATATTGTTCGTATATAACGTGATGAGTGAGTAAGCAATATCAGTGCTAGATACAGATTACCAGGAAAAATGATGAATCGGTTGAAGTGGTGAACCTTCCTCTACTGAAGTGGTTAGTATATATATTACGTATACCGGACCACTACATCTCCTGTCATGGGATGCTGGTTGGAGTGGGATGGAAGAAAGATAGGGGCGGCCAAACCAAAACATGCCATTAGTTCAAGAAGTTTCTGACTGTTGGTCTAAGCTATGTTGGTAAATGTAGACTACCTAGTTAAGGTCTGCTTGATAAGTGTGATCAGCAGCTAAAAACACTACATAACATGGGTCACAATCGGTCATAGTAGCACATGTGTATCCACTCTTTATGTTCTTTTAGGTCCTAAACTCTATAGACCTTTCATTCTTTCGTTCCTTACTGTTGAGTTACACTGTTGTGTTAATCATGTGAATTCAATCTCATCGTGTGACTTGAACTTGTGCACAAATTTGCCACGTGCTATGTTATTTATGTTTATCTGATTGGCTTACATGTAAGTGACGACGGTGAATTTAATTTGGAAAATTAAAAGGTATCCTAGAAACAACTTTTATGGCTTTACATCTGTGAACTGCATGATAACTATCAACTAAGTGTAATAGAATACAGCTGTGTAGTGATTTTGTGAGATCCTATCGAAGTCTAGGTGGTTTTCGATAAATTATTGGCTAATTGTTTATTAGTATATTTTGCGTAGCTTTCTTCTCAGTGGTAAATATACAACTGTTTAGAAAAACCAGATCTATTATATCTGGATTACAATGGTCAATAACTGACTGATGACATTTAGCAAGATGGCACATACTACATAAGCCCATTATATACATATATGCTTAACAGTACACAACTTATTAATAGATTCATTTACCTGGCACTAAATCATGTATTTATTTTCAAGCTTCATCCTTTATATGAGAACCGATGGTGCTACTCTGTTTCTCAAAACAAAGACGATGAAACAAGATTTGAACCAATGATACAGTGGTTGAAAGTCATGTACTAACCATTGAAATACTGTTTCTCAACGAAATAAATAAGAGTTGTCAGAATGTACAACGCCAATAATATGAGTCATGCTAATCAAAAATATATCTTATATGAAATACTATATTATGGTTTTATTCAACCCTGAATATGAGTGAGTTCAGGTCACCAGTTGTGATACCGAACACTTACACGGTTTATATTCTAACAAATCTGAAAACGTTTCTACCTTCTGATCTTATGCGACTACAGTCAAATAGGACTGATCCACCTATAAATCTAACAGATATGTAAGTTTTTTTTTCCTTTTTCGCCATATCTACTAATGTACTTAAATGCTAACAGCTTTATTATTTCAGGTAATATCGCACAATGCATGCTTTCCACATTCACAGTTTTATCACACACTTCTTTCATAGCAATTATATATATATATATACGAAGAAATCAATATTAGAAGACTCGATAATCAATAAACAAATTATTAATAACCATATGATATTCCATCCATTAACTAGACCATATTTAAATCTAATTGAATCAACTGATTACTGCTTATCTAAGTCCAATCTGTTCGACTTACTATTTAATTATACCGTCATTTGATGAATCTTTAAAGTGCCTTATAATCACCATAGTTGATCGATCATATTGATTGTTAATATGATTCGATTTTATATTTTTATTAGATTAATTAAATTATGATAGAGGCTATTATACTGTACGCTACTCACCACTGCATAGAAAAACAATTCATTGACGTTGAATAATAATTTTATTTCTTATAAATATAGGAATACTATTTTCTAAAATTGAGTGATTTGAAATGCACTTGATGAATTAATTCACGTCACATATATTTCATAGGAAGTCAAGCAATTAATCAATCGATGGACGTTACCCCACGTAGGAATTAATCAAACAAAATATTAAAAGGGTTTATTATTTTGAGGCTTTGCAGACTACACTAAAGGTTGTCAACTTGACATGGTAAACGAACACATTGATTTCCCTGAAGACGCTTGGACCAGTTTGCCGAGCGAAACGTTGGAATTTTTCATTAATTTCATCCGCTGAGATTATTAACAAATATATTCTATTCATATGTCGAACATATTATTTGCCTAGTTTCTGGCCAAATTCTGACTGTAAGTTCTACTACCTAGTTGCCCAAAACGAATTAATATGTGGTTTCAACTTGAAGCTTAGCAACTAAAAGTCAAGCATCATAGCTATTAAGTAATTGTCTCATTCTCAGCAACATCAGTAGTTTATGTGACTTTCAGTGGTTTACACACTGATTCTTATCGTACGCATAACTGTTATTTAGTCGATGACATAATACTTCGTAGGGAACTTCTATTGCTTAAACTTTAATGAAAATCCAATTGATTTTCACATATTTTCTTAAATTCTTCCTTCCTAATATCATATTTATCTCAATGATATTAGAAAACAATCAGCATCTCACAATAAGAGATTTGAGAAAATGTTTTAGTACTTGTGGTATCATAATGAACAAAATTATTTATTCCAATGAAGTCTATATCAAAAAGTTATTTCAATAATCATCAAACCATTAATTACGTAATACTGTAAAGTATAATGAGGAATTTAGTTTATTTTTTCATACAAGGTGTTAAAGTTTGAATCAAATGATAAACTCATTTGGATACTTTACATTCTTAGAGAAATAAAAATAGCTTTTTCATATTGAATTATATATCAGACAATCTATTCGTTAAAAATGTTGTTTTATATTGACCAGTTGAATGTTTCCAACACAAAAAGAACTGAATAAACATCGCATTAGTTACTACTTAGTGGTCAGATAATTTTAACACTACAGTCTTGCAGATCAGTCACCTCTCAAACAGTTCAATAATACTGTAGTAGAATGTTAAGCTAAACGATAACGTTTTAGTCCTACAGCAAGTATCATTCTCCTCAACAACTCACGTACGCCTTAATAGTAAGTGATAACTGCAGAAATCTTAGGTCAAGTATAGTCTCTTGACGATTAACTTTAACCCCCCTAACATTATTGTCACTTGTTTAAGATATTTGTATCTTGGTTGAATAGCATTAGGTTATATATTCTGTTGAAAACAAAAGTAATTTCAAAAAGATTCACCTCTAAGAAAAAAATATACTTCTATATGAATATAGTAATATACATATATAATTAACTACCATTTGTGTAACAGCCAATGAATTAAACTCTGGATATGAATCTAAATAGAGTACAATTATAAATTAAAATTATGTCTGAAACTTGGCCTAGTCATTGAACAAGTCATTTTATTATCAAATAATTAACAGTTAGTTGTGTTTAGTTACTCATCAGAGGTTATAGATAGAAAAATAAGTGTGGTACAGTTTATGAATAAGTAGTTTGGGTGAGATTTGCTTGCCAATGTTTAAGTTTTAATATCTAATACAGGATAGTTCATAGCGTGATGGCTTCATATATATATATATATATATATATATATATATATATATATATATATATATATATATATACTTTATGGAGAGTCTATGTGTAAAACGATGCTTAAAAAATTTGTGTACTGACAAAATCGAAGCCACAAGCCTGCATTTGCAAGACATACATTTTTATACTTAGCTTCGATGCGTACTCTTACAGTGAGTGATGGTAACACTATTCGATTCCACAGACTAAAGTAGGTGAATAAAAGACAACTTAATGTCTTGAACTCGAACGGATTAACCACTGAGTTGCAAGTATGTAAGCTGATGTATTAAAAATAAGTTCGTATACCTGGAATAGATTTTTTTTACTATTAACGGTGAAATGACTAAATAATAAAATGATTCATACAACTAATTATCAAACTAGCTTGAGGCTACTTAGAGAATCAACGAATTGATCTACGGTTGAAAAAAGTGTGTCTAGAAGTAGGAGTAGAAAGAAAAGACAATAAAGAATTCTGTGAAGTACTTTAGACCCTAAGAAAATAAAGTTCGACTTACAACAAAATAATCCCAGTTGTCATACTTACTGTTGTTAATTACCAGTTACTACATTGAAATAGTTTTAAATACGAAAGCATGTATTCTTTAAGCAGCCTAAACACTCATCATGTCTTTGAGAGACAAGTGCTACATAGTAGTTTGATAAATTAAAGGCTTCCAACAATCAGCCTTTACTTTCAACAAAAGGTACCTCAGATAATTAGAATTTGGTGTTAGCTAAAATACATCAGCTAAACTATCCCCATACTAACTTACCTTTCTGGCAGTGTGTTTTAACAAGTCAGTGAAGCAAAGTATAAGGAGTATCATAAGGTTCAGTTTAAAGAAAGGTTAATCATAATGGACCATTTCACTTTCATATTAAAGTTTAAGATGATAATAATGATGATAAGGAATCATAAATCTACACATTCGACAACATCTTTTTTTCAAGCTCTCAGTTCAAATATATCACCCTAGTATCAAAAATACAGAAATTCTGTTGGGTTACTTAATCACATTATTCATAAGTAAAACACTTAATCACTTTAAGAAATTGCAAGCAATCGATGAACATCAACACCAAGGAAATAAACAATGCTCTTTTCCAGGTGTCTTCTATCGTTTTATTTAAAGACCAGGAAAGCAGAAGGCGATATTATTTGGTACAAGATTTGTGTCTGGTTGTAGACAATAATAGGTGAGTGTACTACTTCTATACTGAATATCTAGTTGAATACGAGTATGCAGCATGTTAAGGATGCGTTATCTAATCGTGTTACCTGAAGATGTGCTTTTACATAGTAGTGTACATTGAAAATAATAGGGTCATTGTCGATTATAAATGTCTACAAAATATTTGTTTTTGAGATCCATTCACCAATACGTAGTAAGTACAATTCAAAGCGACTACCCAATATGGAATTAAGTATCATATTTTACTTTATTGTATATATTTATCACAGAATAATCTAGATTAATGTCATTGAAAACCAGAGAACAATAGGTAGTTGTTTCAACACAGTATTGAACTCTTCGTCAGTTATCACCGCCAGGACAAAGAACCCAGTATATGCAGGTTACACGGTGAACGCATAACCAACAGTACCCCTTCACTGACCCTTAAGTGTTACCTGGTTTTCAGTAGTACCCTACCGAGATCGATCCATGACAAATAGAAGCAACAAAATTAAGTACCAATCTCTACAAATCACTTCAACTGAACTACAAAAATTTGACATTGATCACTTACACGTGTTTTCTATACTCGATGGGTAAAAATATAAAAAAATAATGAATATTTACATAACACGATAAATAAATGTTCTGAGAATGATGACAAACTGCTCAGATAATTAAGTAATCAGGTAAGTAATTGCATAAGTAGATTTATAATGGCAAAAGATCGAGACAACTACTAATACTAAAGATGAATTTTTATAAGTTCAAGTTTTGATAGGAATTATACTCAAACACCAAGTAAAGTGTAAATAAGTGCATTTGTTAGTATCTTGAAAAAGATCACTGGTTATTTAACATAGATATTAATAGATCTCTTATTGTTTTCCCTGTTAGTTCAGTGCAAATCTTATTGGATGAATTTTGGTAATATGGATATAATTGTAAAAATAATAGTATTAGTACTAGCATTAGTAGTAATAATAATTTTATTACTATAAAGTAAACTTTAGAATAACTGAGTTACTATGACAACATACCAACAATTAGATCATTGTTATTGTTGTTGTATAAAATCTTTTTACATCAAAATCAAAATTGAATATCAATAAAAAAAGAAGGTTGATCATGGTAAATAAATGAATAAATAGAACTTTTTAAGAAACAAAGGTCAATTTAATGAATTATTTAAAGTAGGAAACAAAAATAATAAATGATAAAATAAAAATTAAATGAAGGTTTCATTTAAAGAGTATTTGATATAGTACTGATAACTTGTCAATAAGAAGAAAACGACATATATACGTATAGTAGTTTTTTAACTACAAATTAAGAAAAAGATCTATAAAGTGGAAGTATACATTTAAGCGTTTAGGTCGCTTCTCTGTAGCCAAGATTATTCTCAATGTTTTCAATGTTCACTAAATATGTTGTATCTGACAGCTATTGTATTTTCTCTGACAGAAATACACCAACTACCAGTCGAGAAAGAAATCAAGAAACAACGCTGGAGGTGGATAGAATGCACATTACAGAAATCATTAAACTGCATCACAGGTCAAGCACCAACATGCGGTCGTGAAGATCAAATGGGAAGTGGAAGACCAAACAACATATTACGCCAGGAATTGTAGATGTCAAAATAATGAGTATCGCTTGTAATCATGTGGGAAGGAGAGGTGATGACAGAGTTGGTTGTAGAATGCTGGTTAGTGGCCAATGCTTCACGTGGTAGGGGTGGGGAGGGGTGGTGTTGGTAAAAGGCATTGATTACCTGATTAATATTTCCATTGATTGTCTTTCATGTTTGATATTGACAAGAAAAGTTAACTTATTTACGTATACAACATGAATGTAATGAAAATAATAACAATAGATATATCTGTGTCATTTATTTGCTTAAAGTTCATAGAAACACCTGCATATAAAATAAACAAAACAAGTGCATACGGTGACTAAATCTAAAAAAAGAATAAAAATGATCATTGCATAATAAACACTAACATGGAATCCTTAGAGACAAAGGAAAAGAGGAAGGTTGAAAAACATATTCTACCAGGAATTTTAGGCAGACATAAAAAGAATGAGTAGCACTTGGGAAGGAGTGAGAAGGAGAGCCCATAGCAAAGATGGTTGGAAAATGCTATTCGGCGGACTATGTTCTGCAAGGGGTAACAAGCGTTGATTGCCGTTTCTGCGAAAACCTTTGTTCATAAATATGAGGTCACTAACTAAATCCGTCTATATGTATTCAATGGTGTGGTCGTGGTTGCGCAACACTGAGAGTCTCATACTAAGATGAAACAGTTGTCAAGTGCTTACTAGTCTTCCGTTGTTGTCATAATGTTAAATTTAAATTTAACAATACCGATAATATATATATATGTATATATGTATATATATATATATATATATATATATATATATATATATATATTGAATGGAATAACAACGAAAATACCCATGAATATAATATATATCTACTTATCAAAATAACAAATATATTGTCTTCGGTTAGATAATTATCAGCCTTTACTGTAAAATATAGTAATATTTATATGCAAATATTAAAAATTAAATTGAGATGATTTGCGAAGATTGGTATTAATTTTAGTTGATTAAATTCGCCTCAGATTGATGTCGACAGGGTACTATTGAAAACCAGGGAGCACTGGGCAGGTGTTTTGTCCTGGTATGCCACTCCTCAGTAGCGCGCACCATATATTCCATCTCATTGAGTCCCATACTTAATCAAAACAGCTGTCCCGTGCTCTCTGGTTTTCAGTGGTACCCTGCCAACATCAATCTGTGGCGAATTCAATCAACTAAATATATGAAATGTTAAACTGATTAATGATAACGATAAAATCACACTATGATTGTAAAATGACTAGTAGTGATGAGATTTTAACGGAGGAAATATATTAAAACTCCAATAAGATACACTTATTAGAATAATAATCATTTACAATTACTAAATTGAACTGTTGAAATAATCATATTAAATGTACGAGCATTAGAAAATAAAGGATATTAAAGAGGTGAAGGAAGAAAGTAGATGAAGAGAAAGTGTAGAGAATCAATGAAATCGTTTATTATGTCTTATTTCGCTAAATAAAAGAGCTGGATGCAATAAATTTCTTTTGCTTTGTGTAGTAAACGATCTCGGTATATAACGCTGAAGGACTTATTTTTTTATACTACATGATCTCTGTTAATTAGGTGTAATAAAACCGGTCTATGTATACAATATTTGATTGTAATCAAACCACGACTAAGTCGTCTGGTGATTAACCTTTCTTTTCACTAGCATTTGGATTGGTATCTGCATGTGAAAGAATATGAAAGCCATAAATTGAGGTAAATGATTCTTTATTTAAGAAAACTGTTGATCAAGTGAAAAAGATAAACACAGTTGAACTGACCTTACTAGTCGATTATATAAGATATCGCTAGTTAAAATTCTATTGAATTGTAGCATCACAAAAAGTTTTTTCCAATTAGCCATTTCAAACGTCTTACCTACTGCGTACAAGCACTTTTAGAAAAAATGAATTTGTGGGTAACCGTTTTTACTCAGCGTATTGATAAACTTTAACACGAAATTCATTTACCAGGTCTGCTTTGTTCTACCTAAAATATATCTGAAAGTTTCTAGTGAAAGATTACAAAACTATGGAAGTATGTTTATTGAAATTCAGTAAATAACATTAATACATGCATTTACTTACTGACCATTTTTCCAGACTTCTTAGTGAAATGTTAAAGAAGTGTAATTTATTTCTATACTCATTCCTACGACCTAATGATTATATTTTATAAAATGCTAGATTGACCTAGGAGTTCTTTGAAACTATTCTGACTAATGGCATTGAAATTATCATTGTTGTAACGATGGTAAAAGTCTATTTCGCTAATAGCCCCTCCTCCTACCTATCTACCTCTGAATTTCGCGAGTACAAAAGTTTCAAAGATGGCGTAGATAAACCCAATGTTATTCCATTAGTGTGATTTCGCAAAGTGATGGAAACCGTATGAGACACATTACGGGAATCATAATACTGATTTGATTTTCAGTTAGTTGTTGGTATGCAAAGCTAAGTGGCTAAATTAGAACAACATTCGTGAACAAATAAAAAATATTTAGAAATAATATATATTTACTACCTACATTCATATTCCCGACCTTAAAAATGAAATGGAGAACATTTTCGGCGCTCCTGTTGATAACTCGTATGCTTTAAATTTCAAGGTTCTGATGAGCCATTTAGCAGTTTTATGGAATGTGGAATATTATGTTAAACTAGGTAAATAGGAAATTTAAAGCTTTAAACTTTTAGTACCTCATAAAGTTGTGACATATCTGGATGCATAAGTTTAATAGAACTATAAATGGCTGGTGTAATATCCCTCCCCTCTTATGTTTCAATTCTTTGAGTAAATCAGTTAATAGTTACTTTGCCTTCAAAGTCTTATTGTAGATGAATTTTTTGAAATTTCATACAATCAGTCAACACTAAGTTAATTGGATAAATGTAATCCCTTTAGTTCGTTATAATAAACTTTCCTGTCTTGTCTAGTTGACTTATGACAAAATTTTTATCTGTTGTTAGATATTATAAAGCCTCATGATTTTATTCAATAGATGACATTTTGTGACGTATTTACCACTTAATCATCTGAAGCATTTCTGTTGGCAAAATGATACACCACCAATATATGTTCCGGCCAACTCAGTTGTTGAAGATTCACAGTGTTATGGACTGATTTGCCGTCTTACTATAATACTCGGCGTTTAACATCATTGTTGCCAATCGGGTGATTACAGAAAGTGTGTGAGATATTTTAAAGTCATTGATGACAAAATACCAATAGCTTACAAATGTTATCAAATATTTGAGGACATGTTTCACATCCACAGTAAGACGGAATGGACTACTGCCCAGTATACTAGTTTTTTAATTGATAGACGGATATTTCGCCTACATCATATGTAACTTAAGCTGTCAAAGGTCAAACAAGCTTTATGAATTCGAGCCGACATTTTGTTGAAAACCAACCCATCAATGGTAGTTAGACTTTGAAGAAAATGAAAATTGCAAACGCTCTCAATTACTTCACTCCCTATCTTTAGTTCAGGTGCTGAGGCAGATTGGTCCTGAAGCAACAGTTTAAATTTATAAGGGGTGGTGGGTGTAATGGATCCCTAACATTCTTCTATTGTTACTGAATGCTGCCAAAAGACTGAGTTTTATTAACGTTTTCACCAAACTACATAACTGCTTTGCAAACAATCTTTACATAATTTAATTATTAAAGCCGGTATCCATTATGCAACAATTTACCGTTTATATCTTATTCAGTAGCTTCATTGGTTTGATAGAAAAAGTCACATTAAGGAACAGTTCATTACTCGGTTCTCCCATCGATCATTTTCATTATTTCAGTAGAGCTAGATTTACAGCCCATTAACCACATTCTCAGCAGTTATAGAATCTTAGTTTTCGCTGAGTAATAAATTTAATGAAAGATATTAAGGTAGAACGAAATTAATTTTTTCTGTAAATTTGATTTAGAATAGAACAACCTAAACTTATGTAAAGTAGATGAATTTGAAATATTCCTGTCATTAGAGATATATGAAATGATAGTAAATGAAACAGAACTCGTCAAACACCATGTAAAAACCGAGGAAGTAGTGTGAGTAGGATGAGACCTCATTTGAAAACCTGGAATTATGTATAAAGATTTGCTTCGTGAGTATAGACTAAGAAATAATCTAAGGTCATTGGAATGAAAATAACCAGTGCAAAAGTGAAGTGAAAGAGTTTTTTGTGCTCGTTAATTTAACATTTCCATTGATAGAAGAAAACAGTTTGTGAAATGAGTCACTTTTATACACTAGAATCAAATAGCGTGCCACATTTTTATTTCATTCGGGATTTTATTTAGTAACTTGTATTGTGGTGTATCAGCATGTGCATTTTTCTCTACATACTTAAATAAAATCTATAGATATTTCGTCTGTTACGATTTCCACATTGGTACTAAACATATTATATTAAGTAATCGGTTATAATTATTGTTCGATGGTCAAGTTAACTAAATAAATTAATTCACTCGTTATCACTCCATCATGCAACTTTGCGATAAATGTCTCAATCACAATGACTGACGTCTTTATCATAAATTTAATTGTCTCTTAATTATCTTATATTAGCTAATTAAACTTACTTGTTTTCGATTCCAGATTCATTCACAGACTTGTCCAACCTAGTTATTTGTGAACTTATGGCTTCAGTTACACAACCAAGCGTTTACAAATATTCGTTTACTTTTGGAAATTATTACCACACAATTATTCGGATTAAGGAAACACTAGTTGGGTTTTGTGGAGAGTACGACACTAAGCCTTTAATACAAGATTCGACAGTCTCAAAATTTAGTTGACTTGAAATTTAGCACAAACACTTATTCATTTACCATCTGTTACAGAATGTAAATTAGCGAGTCTTGATTCACTAACTAAAGAACATCTCACTCTTCATAAAGCTGACGACAAATAGATCATTGGAGAGTGAATTACTGCTTGCATTATTACAATATTTTTTAAATCAACAACAATAGTGAGCATTATAGTAACGTGTGTATATATTTATATATTTACAATCGTTTTTAGGTCTAATAATAACCAAAATGAAAGATAACAGCAGGAGGGCAGGAGCAAAAACGGACCGAATAACAGTCGTGATTACATATATGTAAGACAAACATTTCAAATCTTAAGACAACACTATCACTGTAAAGTAGAAAGGTCAAATTAAATAATTAAGTAATATAAACAATTAATAAATACACCAATGAATAATTTACACTCAAATATTTTTTTCAGTTAGTATAACAATACAACTTATTTTCACTGATTTATATGACATTGTGTTGATCGATCCGTTCAGAAATCCCACCCCAACGTAAACGAAATCGTTTATCACGCCATTGTACTTCACGAAAACATGCTGCGGTTAAATGCAGTGGAAAAGCTAATAGTTCAGAAAATAGCCAAGCTACAAGATATTCTAATTTTGTAATACATATTGGTGTTGATGGTGGATAAATCTGACGCAATAATATGTAATCTAATAAAAACCATATAAGTATATAACACAAAAAATATACACCTGGATCAATGAAATTTGGAAAAAGATAGGCTAATGAAAAAGCCCCCAATAAAGCATTTGGCAGGCATCTTGACAATGGTTCAATTAAGAAAGTGAAAAACGCCATACTCAATCTTAACTGTGACCAACGTAATATTCTTAGGTAAAATTGATATAAACAAGGAGATGGTGAATTTTGCCATGCTGGTTGATGCGATAAACATACTTTCCAACCGCGACTACATATATATTTTGTAATAAAATAGTCTTCAGCTAGATAACAACCAAACTGTTTGAAACCACCGGAATCATTTAATATTGACTTACGTAATAGACATGACATACCAGTTACGCAATTGATATCAAGGAAAGCAGAAACTAAGTAGACTTTTGCATGCCAACATGAAAAAAAAACTAATTGTACCACCCATGTAAATGATGGCTGTTCACAAGTAGTTGAGATATATTCTGAATTTGTTAATGTGCTTGATCTTAATGCTTTTTCATAATCATCATTATAATCAATATTTTTAAAGTAATCCTGAATAGAAAAACCATCTTTATCTCGTTTATAGGATACGATTCCATTGTATGGTTTTATATAAGGCACTTGGTGAATAAGACCAACTTTGGGATCCATTTCTAATGATGACACCATATCCATTAAGCCTTCTGAACGCATCCATAAACCTGAATCTGATATTAACAGTCTCGAATACTTAGAAACTTCATAACCAGCCTGCAAGTTATTAACCTTTGGATTGATACCAAAAAAATCTTTGGCTAAGATAATTTTTGCATCAACATGAGGATGTTGTGTGATTAATCGTTCGACAAGTTCATAAGCTGGATCTTCTCTATCACTTATACAAAAGAGTAATTCAAATGTAGGATAATTCATTTGAAAAAATGATAACAGATTAGTTTCTAAATTCGGATCTCTACCAGATAAAGGTTTAAGAATCGATACACCGGGCCACTGTACTTCACACTTCATATGAATCATAACATTATTATTAATAGGTAAATTGCCACTGTGACTATTTGTTGACATTGTGTTTTGGCAGGTAGTTATACTATTAGCTGTAGCAGTAGTTGTTTCGGTAATAGTAGTTTTAGAATGTTTTGTTGATACCATCAAGTTAACATTTTTTCTGCATTTAAAACAAAATAAGCATCTTAAGCATGAAGTGGTTAGTGGGACAATATAAGATGATGGACATTTGCAAAGTATTGAATACAACTGACGCATACATCGACGATAAAGTGGACATTTATACACTCGCTGAAGATTCATTGGATAAGGCACTTGATACAAATGTCTTCTGCCATATAATATAGCACATATATGAGAAGCTATTAGAAGACAGTTTGACGTTATACCACCAATACACAATAAACTGATTAAAATCTCCAAAATAAATGAATTTGAAGAATATAGACCAGCATAATAGATGTAACCATAGTTTGGTGGTCTTGTCGTTAGATTTAGTCGATGAAATTCATTTACAAAATGAAAGGGATCCATCAATAATAATTTTCAAAGATAAAGTTGACTGTTATATGGAGAATATGTTGATTTGCTTATATTACACATGATCATCTGTAGTTTGGAGGCTGGTGGTGGCATGCATTAACTGCAGCTGTCGTTAGTATGACGTAGAACATTGCTGGTTATATGATATTTTCAGAAGTACTGCAATAAACTTCATATAATCGTTCGGTTAAAGATTGTCTAAAATAAAATGTTTAATAAAAGTTATAAATTCACAAAGGAAGGTTTTGTTACATTATTAAATACAAAAAATAAAAATCAGCAAATCCATATTAACAGTTATGTGAATAAATTATTAGCTGAATTCCTTGTTGAGGTTAGCAGTACTATCCAGTAGTTTAATTCGAAGTGACTAAATTACAGTTGTACAAGCGAATCTAATTTCGAGATTCATTTATCAAAAGTACGAAGTCATCACTTTTTGTAGCAATCATTTTTATCTGGGATGCCTAAAATGTAGTACAAAAGGTTAAGCCATTGTCGCAAAACCCGAAGGATTTGTGTTAAATCCCTGATAAGGTAGTCGTAAACGACTGCTATGAATCCTGTTCTAGGATAAGGTAGCTGTTCAACCATTCCTGGTTTTCTTTAGCATACAACCGAGATTAATCTTTTGTAAATACAAATAGCGTTTATACTATTTTTTCTCAAAAAAGAGTTTTTCCCTGTATCGAACTGAATATGTAGATTTAGCAAGCAAATAATATCAATTATTTCTCTGATAAGCTTTCTAAAATAGCATTAGTCATTTGGTTAAAATTCACTCTGAAATTTGAATCTAAATAAGGAAAAAATGCTACTTTTATCAATTAAAAATAGAAAAACCAGTCGCAGGTTTGTTACGATCCCAAACGGCAAGCTGAGTAAAATTGAAGTTGTCATTCTTGGATATCATATTATCTATTATTTCGTTAAAAAGTTTTTCTAGCGAGCGGGTGAATTCGCCTCCGTTAATTATAGTCTATTAATTTTACTTAAATTGCCAATCATGATAAAAATATCAATTAAGAATTACTGGTTTATGTGATTCACAAAGACTTTACGCGTTGGATACGTCTCCAATGTACAACTTTCATCTACTAAATACTAAAGGTAATATCAGTCTAAATGTCCCACTTAGTTATATCATTGTAAATGTGTGATGATATTAGAAAGTAATAAATAACTCCCTCATTTTGCAAGTGGACGGTCAGTTGCACGTTTAACCAAACAATAAGAATATTGTAGTCGTTAGAATAAAATATCAATAAAAAATTATTCCGTAAAATCTAAATTATTTATTTAAAAGTTCACAGACATCTCAAAACATAACATATAACATATTTTTTGCGGTTCTCTGAATGGATCGGTTTGAAAGAAGAGCCTCAGATATTTTCCACAATGACAATAAAAGCAATCGAACCAGTCAGCTCAGAGAACCCAACACGATCAAGATCCTCTACTTGGGTCATAAATCTTTTCCATAACATTTTAAGACTTCATACAAAGATGTCGGTTTTTAGCCTGATAACATAGGTAGAGAACTAGTTCTTGACTATCATGTGTGAAATTGTATGATTTAGAAAACTAGTCATGTAAAACGTCATTTTGTTTCAAGTGACTTACGCGATCATCTCTTTTTCAAAAACTAGCTCTTATACGATTATCAAAAAATTGTGAAACAACTATTCTTCCGAATGTGATTCTAAATTTAGTGCAAATTGTCCTTTTAACAAATTTAAATAAAGTAAAATCAACGATTTTATCAGGATACAGTAAATTCTTGGCATTTTGTCTCAGCTAAGTGCAGTCAAATAAGGTGGGTCATTCTAAATTAGGCGTCCATTGTGAAGTGTGAATAAACTGATTGTTCTAAACTTTATTTATTACGAAATTATCTTAAGATTTTAGAACATCCAGTAGAAGTGTTCATGAAAAGTCTTTATTAATACCTACAATTTCATTAACTTTACGTTTTTGTCGATAAACTTCTCCTTTGTTCACTTTTTATGTTATGTCAGTATCACGAGATAATCGAACTTAATTGCTTGTATACATCTGACGAAAAAGTAATAAAATACTATAGGTACATTACGTATTGCAGATGTTGTTGTTCTTGACTAATTCAAAAGACATTTTTAAGCAAATCCTTTCGAAACTAGTGGAGTAGACAGGGCATTCAAGTTCATAGCCTGCTTAGGTTATTTATGTTCGGTTGGCTAAACCACACCTATGATAGGTGTGGTTAATAGCTCATAAATAGAATCATAGACAGATAGTTAACTGTACTATGCTCATGAAAGAAACATCAAATAGTTAGACTAATCAGTCACTTAAAAAAATAAGGTTTAAAACCAGAGTTTATATCTGCATTTTTGGTCTCTGTACGTGCTAACGTAAATGAGATCGCCTATTCTGACTTATCGTGGAGTGTTATTGATGAAAATCTGACATACAAAATAAATTTACACAATGCTATAGTGTAAAAACTGAATAAAAATTAAAAAAGCAATTTATTAATCTTTTTCACTTGATCTTTATCGACGCCGCATTAAAGATTGTTAATTGGCACTATGTTGTGATTTTCCATATCCTACAGTTTCTTCAAAACCACCAATTATTTTTATAATAATATATAATATTCTGTTTAAAGTTTCCAAAACTCATAAGAACGTTTAAAGAAAGAGAAACTTTTAGGCATAGCTTATAATAAAATGAGCTAAACACAAGCCTTTTTCATTAAGGGCTGACACTTAGCAACAACATCGCCCTCAATCCACTTAAAACCTTTTTTCTAAATTTGTATCCTTAGTATTGGATTAGTGGAGTTTCAAACAAAGTGAAGACTGTAAAATTTCTATAGATTATGACGTTGTCACTTGCATCACCTAGCAACTGAGTAACTTACTATCGACAATTAAATGTTGGTTCCCAAATGACAAATAGATTAACACTATGAATTTCAAATAAACAGTTAGTACCAAATTACTTTGATTTCATATGAGAAGAGAGCTATATGTGAAGAATCAAAATCAATTCACGATAAAACAGTTCATATGATTTTATTCCTAAAAATGTTTTACATATATCAGAGAAGTATTCATTCATCTATGTTACTCATTTCAGTGATACTTAATGCAAATACCAACGAAGTATAATCTCTAATTTGAGCTTGTAACTTGGGTGAAAAATTCCTGAAAGTTGTTTCACACATGAAGAAAAAAGTGTTGATGAGGTTAACGACATTTCATTAGGAAGAATCTGACCATACCGCTTATCCGTATATTTTGCCCGATCTTAATTGTTTGATAGCATTACATTTCAAAGTTTTTCTGCATAAGACAGTTTTTATATACGATATATTGGAACATAGGTGTAAAGCATAAAGTTTTTAATAAACGTGCTTTTTTGCTGAGTAACAAAAAGTTCATCATCTAACCGTATTAATTCCATCACTTACCAAATCCGGTCAACGCATCTAATATAGCCCATTTTTTGTATTCCATTCTTTGCAAGCCATGCCAATATCAAGGTAATGACACATTTTTCACTTCCGATTTTAGTTATGGCATACTAATCCCATAGTCAGCTCATCAAAATAAAAACGTAGTACAGTCTAGATGTCGTTTTATAGCTTAATACAGATTTTAACTACGTTGCACCTGAATGCCTCTGGTAATGCATTTGTTTATCAAAGTTAAAATCCTATTATTTCGAAAAAATATGAAATTTATGATGCTCATTTCAAAGGCTGCACTCAATTACATTGTGTTTCAAGATTATTGTGAAGCATTGTTACCACAAAACGTAATACTTACGCCCAGCCAAATATCAAAATGTAGGCCACACATCAAGCTTTTTTTTACCTTACATTACTTATTTGGTTTATGGAACCTTGAATTGTGAAGGTATACGCTGCATCACTAAAACTAGATTCAATTTAATAATGTAGAATACCATTGAAATGTTGATATTTATACACAACAAAAAAGAGTAGCGGTGCTTGGACCGTAATAATATAAAGTTTGATTCTGGCCATCATAAATTTTCCCCGTATAATCTAAAACTTAAAAACTGGTATGTGTTTCACAATAATGGCCTTTGACTAATAACTTTGGCGAAATTGGGCACAAAATCAACATTTGAGTGTTTTTTAAGACCAAAGATGTTGGTGTAGTTTTAAGTTCGTGCCTGAATATCGATAACTGCATTTATTCGTATTTAAAATTTGTAGTTTTGTTAATAAAATTCATCCTAAAGGTCCCGAAAAATTACATATAATTTCATTACTATGCTAGATAGATTTGAATTTGGCTTCCAAGGCTAATAATGTTGTTTCATAGCCGCGAAGTTTAGTAAACGAGTAAATGAGTTGCTTAATAAACTTATAATGTGACCAACTGAAAATACGAGAGGGCTAAAAACATAAGGCTGACTACAGATAATTTACGAATAATGTGACGAGTGTTGTTAACGGAAAAATGATCAAAATAATTTCTTTAATTATAATAACACATTGGTTTGAATATTATTACATACTGAAAAATGTTTATAGGACTCAGTTTAACTTGCGATTGCCTATTTCAGTTTCTTTTTTAACATCAAATAAAGTTGTTTAAGACAAATGTTTCCTAGACTATGCGTAACATGCTTTTGATTTTTTAAATAAAATAAAGTCTAAGTTTGGTAGATTGCACGGTAGATTGATCAAGTAACATTCAATATACGTAGACTTTCCAGGGAAATAATGTTTAAACTGTCAAAAAACTATTACACCTTATATGTAGATCGGAATGACACAGTGATCATTTCAGTTCACAATAACCTTCAACAAACAGCCTTACTCTACAGCTGTGTTCAGTCTCATAGGGCAGTAATGAAAATGTAAATATAATCAGACGTCAAAAAACTGACAAATAATGGTGATACATACATATGATTTTCGTTGAAAATTTGAACGTAAATACAATAATATAGATCGTAGTTTTGCTTGAGCAGCTTGTAAGTCAATAAAACTGTTATAAATGGATCTAGCAATTATTCAAAATGTAATTACCATTTCCTTAGAAATAAAATATCTCTACTACACTTCATATCGTAATATTAGAAAAATTTTAAACAGTGAATTATAAAAGGAATTTTGATTGTGAAATTTATACATAGACATCCCCTCTAGTTTTTTTCATGATTAATATTACTTTCACTATTCTTCATTGATGAGAACTTATCGACTATGACGACATAAAGTATTATTTTTAAATACTCGTGTATAACAACAATCAGGTTTTACGAATAAATCAAATATAGTTCTAACTTATCTATATAAAACACTACTGACCATAACCAATAAAGTAAATATGTAATAGAACTTGAAGTCATCTTTCAGGTTGGTTATTAATATATGAGTCTAAAGTTTTCGAAACAAGTGTTCCATTTGAATCCGAAGGGTTGATGCAGCCCATGTACTTAAAAGGATGGCTATGTTAAAAAGCCGAATAAATTAATTGTTTCTATCAGTGGCAAAGTAACAAGCGTAAACAGACGTCCTTATGAAAAAAAGCATTTGCAAGTATCTTGAATTTAATGAGTTAGACTTACTAGTAAACTTAAATGTCCAATAATTTTGTTTTAAAATTCATTATCAACGTAACTTTAGGCATTCTAAACATACCATTCGACTGAAAGCACTGTGCCACCAGAATACACTATGCGATACAACGTTAACTAAAAGTCAATATTGAAATTACATAAGTATATAAAATAATTAATTGAAGAATATAAACAAAACATTTTTTGTCGCTATTTTTTGTTTTCGAAATTTCACAATTCATTATTATGAACACTAGCTATTTTGTAGTCAGTTCACCTTACCGGCTCATATTTTGTAAATTTATCAATAACTTGTTATGGTTTTCCAACGAGTGTTACGTGTTTAATACTTCTTTGAATTCATGAAGCCATGATATGATCTCACCAGCTACACATTCAAGCCTTCGAACAACAGATGACGTCTTAAATGCTAAATAATAAGCATGATGTAATTAGCGAAGATGAAAATGTGAGCGAACACCTGATGCCTATAAAATGCCAAATAAGTATCTTTCTATGCATAGTATGTTTAATAGAAGCAGAGGCAGATTGGACTGGGACCGAAAAGTTGTCAACTTGATTAAAAAAAGCATTCGACCATGAATTTACTAAAATACGGCTAAAAATAACATGCAGGCAAGTCAGCTAGAAATGTCAACTCTAACTTCACTTCTGAAGATTAGGGGACATTTATTTCATTAGATCTTGTCTACCTAACAAGTTTCAAATTATTCGAACAGCAGTGTTAGTCTTGTTTATTTTAAATCAAAAACGATAGGTTTTAGTTACGAAACAAAAGTATGAATAGCTCAGGAATCGTTCGCCCAATATTATCTCGTAGTACGTTCGGCTTTTAAGTAGGGCTCGAGCCTTCTTCTGCGAGATCAAGCATAAAAAACAGCACAATATCATTAGTTTAAGAAGTTCAAATCCTTTTTTATCCTAGCCACAAAATTTTCGGCACTAATTTTGGTGCGAAACGACCTCTTTTAGTTACCCTAGGACTAAATACACTGATTCATTCGGTTTAAGAGAGTGTGGCGGCGCAACCATATCTGTAAGTTCGTTCCTGTTTATAGTTTTTAGCAGAGTATTCACGATAAAATTATATTTATTCGCCACTTTTTTCCGTACTGTGGTATTTGCATATATTGAAGTATTAACGATGACACATCAGAAGCCTAAGAATATTAATAGAAAACCCTCCCAAGCCTCTAAACTTTCAGCTCATTCCGTATTATGCAGAAAACATAGAAGCTTGGTTTTGCAACGCAGAAGCCAAGTTTTGAGACCACGGCGTGTCAGATCCGCGTGTTCAATCCTTTGCCGTCATAAGGTCTTCTTTGCGTGAATTGAGTAAGTACTTCAATGCATACATTTGTAGCTTTGGCTTACTAGAACCTCATTACCAGCTCAAAAGGTCAACCCTCAGACGCGGAAGTTTGTTTTACAGACATCTTAATTAATTGTTTCACAATATTAGGTTTGGTAGCGGTTTTTCGACATGAGAGAAGTCATTCGTCTACGCATTTTTGGTGAAGATTTAATGCCTTGGTATGTCCAGTTCTATTTGACAGGAAAAACCAAATTATTAGGGAATATGTCTTTATTTTATTATCGTGGGTAGGAGACAGTGGAGCGCGATTTTAGTCATTCAAACACGCGATGCTTCTCAACATTCAGTATAAGATAATTGGAAGTATAATCCCTATGAAGAAGATGGAAGCAAATGAATACTTGAGCTTTATTGTTTTAGCGTATGCTTATTGCTTGCAGTCAACTCTTAATTAGTCAACCAAATTTACTACATTAGCTTCCTACTAGAATCAACTTTCGTAGGAACGTTGGTTCGATCAATATTTCAAAACAAAATCATCTCAGTTCTGCCTCTGTAGCCTAATGAAGAATTACTTATTTGTCTAGCACCTGACATTCGATTAATGGTAAACAGTCTGTTAGTATCCAACAACAATATGTGGATGACTTTAACTTTGAGAACTTGTTATCTAATCTTGTATCAAGAATCTACATTAACTTTGCCAAATTCTCACTACCCACTTGTTTTGACGGTAGATGCTTCGGACAAAGCCGTAGGCACAACTAACTAACTATTTAAAAGGCCTGGAAACCGAATGTATTCTTTTAAAAACAAATCGCTCCAGCAGTGACGAGATATTCTACTTTCGGTTAAGAACTCTTTGCAATCTACCTAACAATCGAGCATTTTCAACACATGCTCGAAGGCAGGAATTCATAGTTTATACGGATCATAAACCGTTAACCAATGCATTGAAAGCGAATACCGATAAATACTTGTCTCGAGAAGTCCGACACCTCGACTGTATATCACAGTTCAATATTGATATACGACACGTAAAAGATCAAGACAGTCAGGCGTAAGACGCATTATCTTGATTAGAAATGAATATATTACAACAGACTATAGTAAATTTCGAGGCTTTGAGAGGCAGCCTGGAAAACAATCAAGAATTACAAAACCTACTGTCAGCTAAAAGCTCTAGTTTCAAACTAAAACAGTCGCCATTACCTATGAAAGATGTTCTCATTTACTGTTACACAACGAAGGCTGTGCCTCGACCTCCCGTTTTCAAAAGTATGTGACCATTAGTGTTTAATAACTTTCATGCGTTGTCTCACCCTGGAGTGAAATCTTCTACTAAGCTAATCAATGCCAGAAACATATGGCCAAATCTCTTGAAGGATGTATGTAGATGGGTTAGAGAGTGTTCAGCGTGTCAGCAATCAAAAGTTAACCGATACACAAATTCACCCATCGGAGTTTTTGCCCTACTGGATGCACGTTTTACACATGTACATATGGACTTATTAGGCCCTTTACCACTTTTAAATGGTTTTACGTATCTATTTACATGTATAGATAGGTTCACAAGGTTTCCTATAGCCGTACTAATCACGGATATCACAGTCGATGCAGTGGCCAAAGTCTTCATGCAAGACTGGGTGACCATTTTTGGTACACCTATAACAATAACGACGGATAGAGAAGCTTAGTTTGAGTCTGAACTATTCAACAACTTGCCTACACTGCAAGGCTTCAACAAAATACGCTGCATTGCATATCATCCTCGAGCGAATGGCATAGTAGAACGGTTCCATCGTCAACTAGAGGCGGCCTTTGTATCTCATTCAAACCCCAGTCGGTGGAAAAAATTCCTGCCATTAGTTCCGTTTGGAAAACGAACTTCCGTCAAAACTGACTCATAATTTTCAGCAGCGGAACTTGTCTTTGGGACCACTCTGAGACTAGCAGGTGAGTTTATTAACCCTCACACTGACAGTTAAAAGCTTGATTTAGGAACTTACATAGACCAACTACGGGATCAAGTGTCTAAGCTTTAGCCGATTATTACTCGTGAACAATCCCGAGCGATTTTCTACCTGAGGATCTAAACAATCGCTTGCATATCTGGATAAGATGTGTATATAATAAAAGCACCACTTAGCTCTCAATTTGAAGGTCAGCTTAAAGTCTTTTCAAGAAAACTTAAATATTTGGTGATACAAAACAAGTAAACATAGACTCAGTAAGTATTGATAGGCTAAAACAGGCTTGTCTAGATAATAGACCACTATATGTGTTATTAGATCACTTGCAAGACCAATCAACCACGGAATCACGAAGCGAAAACGTGAAGGCTACAAAAGTAATTAAAAGTATTAGATTGGAACAACTGATTGTTCAGGCAGCGATATCCAATGGTTTTGTTCCAGCCTAAAATGTAATCACGTAACTTATTAAATTTCAAGTCTGTAAACATTAAATTTAAAAAAAGTAAAATAAAATTGATTTTTTTAATGCATTTGCGTGTACAAGATACCTACACAATGTCTATTTTCTTCGCAACCTCGAGAGTGGTTATTTGTTTTTTATATTCTTCGGAATCTGTTTGGGCTAGGCTTATGGCTGGCTGCATTAAGCTGACTGAACACCGAATTTCCAGTGATACCAACAAAGTTGTCTAGATTGTCTGTACCCTTGTGACCTGTTTTGTGATTTGGATCTCGGTCATTTTGGCGTCCTGCTCCTGTCTTTATGGCCCATTTGCAATTTTCTGACTGCCTTTGGGACATTTTCAATATTCGCAATGAGTTGTGATATGACCGGGTCATTTGTTGATTCCTCTTTTGAGTATCGTGTACTATATGTGATACATTTATGAGAATTCTTTCCATTATTTTATCTGCGATACGTGCTAAATGGCATAAAGAGGTGTCAGGATTTTGTGCATCCAAACAGTGTTGGACGTAGCATGGAAGAACTTCTATCCATCCTTGTTTTAGTGATAGTAGTAATAGTAATAGTTTATTCTCAGGTAGCATTTTGTACATGAGAGCATACCAGTTTACAGGCATGATCAGAATGATATAGATTGTTTTTAACAGGGAATATATAGAGAGTCATTTTTATGAAAATCATGCTATATGAAGACATTAATTAATATTTATACAGTCAGTTATAACAAGGTTCAGAGTTTGCAGTGCTAAGGAATTAGAGATGTGTTATGTACTGTAGAACACTTCCAGCATGCGTTCGCGCTTTTACGACTGTGGTGCTGTAATCACAGAAAATGGCTGTGGGTAAGCAGAATGGATCATAGAGACTATCCAGAAACTTGAAAACACTGAGTATTTGATATTAGGTTAAAAGAGCCAATTTATGTGGGTTGGTCTAGAGCGTTGAGTTATTGATGCGTCAATTTCGTTCTTAACCATCGTTGGGAGTAAGTTGCATAAAGAAGACCAATTCCATAGGAGAGCAGATCGCAAACTCGGGTCGACAGTGATATAGAGGAATATATGAAACAGAAAGAATATAAACGAATCTTTAATTAGTGAAAGCAAAATAATCAGTATTAAACCAGAATTTTTTTCCATCGCTTTTTTTTATTTTTATTTTTTAGTCACTATGTAGTGTTTGTAGTTTTAGAGCCTTAATAAGCCATTGCTGGTTGAATCAACGTTAAGTGGTAAGTCGTCAACGAATTTGTATAAGTCTATAGATTCTAGGTATGTGGTGATCAGTCGTTTGAACCTTAGGATAGAGTCAGTAGTGCGAATATTTTGTGGTAGCTTATTCCAGAGTTTGCTGTAGAGTACGATAAAGAACTTATAGCGTTGTTGTGCTTGGTATTTATTGATAAGTAATGTTGCCTCGTAGTTTCGAAGATCGTATCTAGGCGTTTGGTTCCATTGAGAAGAGAAGGCTGAGAATGATATTCCGGTGATAATTTTCTAAAAAAATATCAAGTTATGTCGTAGTCGGCGATGACTCAAGGGTTCTAAGGAGAGTGTTTTACATCTAGTCGTGTAGTTGATGTTGTTGTTAGTTCCTAGAATTCGACGTGTAAAACTTCTTTGTACGCTTTCTAAACGTGTTCTGTCTATGCTATTCATGCTCGAGAAGATAAATCAGCAGTACTCGAGTGTAGGTCTTACACATATCTTAAACAAAGTAAGTTTAGCCTCTCTTGTGAAGAAGTTTTTAAGAAGGAAGCCTGTTAATTTTCTAGTTTTCGAGACTATAGAGGAGGCGTGCTCTGTGAACTTCAAGTTACCTGAGTATTTGATGCCCAAGTCGCTTGTTGATTGGAGTATTTGGACTTTAGACCCATTTAGATAAAACGTGAACTGGGGGTTATGGTTGCCTATGTGCATGATTCCACATTTACTATGGTTAAGTGGTAGTTGCCATTTTTGGCTCCAGGCAGTTAGTCTATCAAGGTCCTTTTGAATTAGTATCATGTCTTCTAAAACATCCGGTGTATAGCTATATACTATCTTGAGATCATCCGCATATAAATACGGTCGACCATGTTTTATAACGTTAATTATATCATTTATGTAAATGATGAACAATAAAGGACCCAGTACACTTCCTTGTATTACGCCGCTAGTAATTGGTTTAGGTAATGAGAGGCTATTATTATACTTTACTGTTTGCTGTCTTCCTTCCAGGAAAGATGCAAACCATGAGTGAAGTGGGTCTTTGACCCCGTATGACTTTAGCTTAATGAGTAGTCGTTTATGCGGGACTTTGTCGAAGGCTTTACTGAAGTCGAGAAATAAAGCGGATACTAGAAATCTTTTGTCTCGATGCGTAGTTATGTCATCTAGATAGTCTAGCATGCATGTGTCACAAGACCTAGTTTTTAAGAATCCATGTTGGGAGGGGGAGAGCAGTTCGTTCTTAAGTAGATAACGGAGTAATTCCACCTTGATTATTTTTTCCATTACTCTTGATACAACAGAGGTAAGGTTGATAGGTCGGTAGTTCTGTATATTTCCTACAGGTCCGGATTTAAACTTAGGAATGACACATGTAGTTTTCCATAAGGTAGGGTAGCATGCAGTGGAGAGTGATATTGTAAATAGTTTAAGAAGTGCCAGGTGGAAGTCAGCACCACCATATTTGAGTACATTGGCTGGTATACCATCAAGGCCCAAGGCGTTTGAGTGCTTTAGCGTAGTGATGGCCTTCATAATATTTTCTATAGTGAAAGTTATCTCCCTTATTTCGCATGGTAGTGGCGTAATAGGTTCGTTCCCATCTATGCGGTTTTCGACGGTATGTGTAGTGGTAAAGTGCTCATTGAATAAATCAGCTATATGGCAAGGGTCATGATATATTTTATTGCCACAGATAAAGAGATTTCCACCCTTTATCTTAGTGCTACTGATTTTGTTCCGGAGGGTCTTGAGAAGTCTTGTAGGGTTATTTTGTATGGTAGCCTGTTTTTCTAGTGCGATTTCCATCTGTACACGGTCCGCCTCAGCCTTAATATATATTTCCTTCATAGTTATAAGAGAGGAAAAATCTTTAAACTTGTAGAATTTAGATGCATGTCTACGTAGGCTTCTTCGTGCAGTAGTGGTGATAAGCATGCATTTTGGAATTTTGGGTTTAGTATATCTTATAGGTGCAACTATGTCAAGCGTATTGTAAGTGTTGTAGTAGAGTATATCAGTCAGCTTATCAGCATCATTTTCCATGAAATAGTTGTTCCAGTCAAGGCGTCTGAAGTAAGCCATAAAGCTCGTCCAGTTAGTCTTGTGGATGGGTCTGCTGGGTATTGTAACCGGATATTTATACTTTCTAGTTCCTAAGTTGAAGTTGCACATGACGATATTGTGGTCACTACCTGGGAATTGTTTCCCTGTATGGACGGTACATGGGGTGAGTTCATGTGTAAAAACTAAATCCAAAGTGTTTTTGTATTTGGTAGGGTTACGAACATACTGTGACCAGCCACCAAGCTCTAGACTTTCCATAAGTAAGTCATAGCGCTTCGGTGCCTTGGCGGGAGACCATGAGATATCAGGCATATTAAAGTCTCCACAAATAACCTTGCCTGTAAAGGGTAGGGCAGAAGCCAGTGTAAAAATATCTGACAGTAAAGTTATATCCTCTGTTGATGGGTTAGGGTGGTGGTATACACAGCCGAATAAGTAAGAATCTGAGACAGTAGGTCTTAAAACAATCCACACTGAGTCTTGTAATTTATTTAGGCCTGCTGTATCAAACAGAAGTGAGTTTAATTTCGAGTTAACATATATGAGACAACCTCCTCTACGTCCATGTAGCCTGTCACTACGATACAGTTTATAATTATCTAGAGATATACTTAGATCAGAGACACAAGGGGTAGTCCATGCCTCAGTTACCATAATAATTGAGGGTTGGCAGATTGATGCAAGCAGAGCTAAGTCGATCATTTTGTTGCATACTGATCGTGCGTTTAATAGGCAAAGATTGAGCGAGTGGCCAATAAGGTTGAAGTAGTTAAAAGCATCAAGGATGAAGGGGTCAGACTTAGAATTTAGGATGAGATTTTGATTTGGAATTAATTGTCGAGCTTCACATTGTTCAGATACTAAGGGGTAGATATTGGGTGACTGCTTTATAAGATTAGTGTTTCGGTCGTCACTGCGATCGTTGTTCTTCAGGCACAATGTGCTTGAGGTAAGAAAAGACAGGTTGCTATTAGACTCTTTACTTAGTAGTGGCAGAACTGGAGATTGGGGGTGTTTGGTCTCGTTACTAGTTGTTGACTTAGTAACGGCTGCAGGGGCAATGAGTATTGATGGAAAGGGTTGTGAATAGTCATGTGAGGATACTCTAAAAAATGATTCGGGTGTGCAAACGAGACACAGGGATCATAGTAGTTTGGTAATGAGCTACGGGGTGCAGCCAAGTAGTTGTAGTTAAAGCCATTCATTATAGGAAAGTATTTAGATCGTAAGTTATCATGTCTGAGAGAGCTATTATATTGATGAAGCGGGTAATTTCCTAAGTTAAAATTATTCTTCCCAGTATCTGTTTGGGATAGTAATGGTGCGGGGAGAGAAAGAAGGCTTTTCCGCCCTGAGTCATCCTTCTGGATCATTGGCACATGATGCTATGGTGCATTTGCATGTGTCATCCTACTGTTGTTGAAGTATTTTCGAGGGGGAACAAACTTAGGGTAAGAGGAGAAAAATCGCTTGTTTCTGTTCAAAGCATTGACCCTCAAATCTAGTGGTACGGGTGTATCGTGCCAAATGGTTTGGCGTTTGTGATTAACTTTATTTCTATGAATGTTAGAGGTAAGGCTATGTTGGGCCTTATCGATAGGGAGGACATTACGTGTGTTGTAATGATAGGGCATGAATTTTGTTTTCAGTTTAACGGTAGGGTGGTGGGTTAAATCGTGTGATGGTAGTTTGTTCATCTCTTTATTTTGAGGGGTAAATATACCCCCCTTGGGAGTGATGTTTAAATCTACTAGATGGTTGCTATTTTCTTTGGCTGTGAGAGATATTGTTGTATGTGTGTCTATACTAGGAGGGGTTGTGGGTGTGGATGGGCTGAATGGCTCCTCAGTTTCTAGGTTGGTAGGTAGAGCAGGTAGTCTTGGTGGTGTTATACTACTACTATGGTGCGTTGTTGGGTATGTTTTGGGTAAGTCGTTAAAAGTGGTTTCTTCTAGCTTAGGATCTTTTATGTTGGGAGCAGCGGTACCGTAATGGTTGAGGGATCTACGTTGCAGAGGCGTTTTATCAGCAACTATTAGTATGTTTTTGAAGTTGCTACCAAATCTAATATAGTCAACCGATTTTATAAATCGCTTGCAATCTAAAGTGGATGCGAAATGGAATTGGGCAGCTAGTCTGCCAGTCTTTTTTACGTAGTCTAGTACATTCGCATGGAATCTGTGTCAAGCCACTAGTTTTTAATAGGATTGCTTTAACTTTTTTAAGTGGAGAATTCTCTGGAACATTGTAGACAATGGCTTTGTGAAGCGAGGTGAGTCGCTTTACAAATAGTTATGTGGTGTACGTATACTATGATTTCAGTAGTCGTGTTCTATGGACTAAAGTTAGACTTCAGTGTCAGGTACTCTTTTATAAGGTAGTGGTAATAATATAACCATGTTTACTGCTATTTATGTGATGGTGAGTTATCACGCAAGAAATTGTAACGCAATGTTCAGACTTACCGCAGTCTAGTCTAGACTGCTTCACCCATTGTCTTGTCACCCACTGAAGTTTGAAAATGACGCAAAAACTGTGACGGTGACCTATCATCTAATGTTTCTCCTTGGAAATGCCTTTAGATTTTTTGTCCATCTAATGATGATATACGAATCATAATTTGTTGTCTTAGGATGGTGTATGGTTGTGGTGCTGGTGAACTTAAAATCAAGAACCGGACTTCTTTGGATACTGAAGGGGGTAGGACTGACCATAGATCTCGATAGAGAACTCCATCAGATTAATTATTGTGTCTTGTGATATAATGCTCTAACTGAGCAAACAACAACTCAGGGTCACTACAGTGGAATTTCTGGAGTCGGATTTTTGTAGTCATATCGGTGTCTATGTCTACCGATAACATATCCTCTAGTCTGCTATTTGGGATGATGTCTGACATGTTATGAACAATATGACAATGTAATGAAAACGGAAAAATAATGAGTCTAATAGTAGCACCTAGCGATAAGAATGGAATAACATGTTTTAAAGATATATATGCGCAATTATAATTGCTGCAAAACAGAAGGCCTGTTTTTATGACTGAATATGAAAATAAATAGTGATACGTATACTTACTTACTTACGCCTGTTACCCCTCTCGGAGAAGCATAAGCCGCTCACCAGTATTCTCCATTCAACTCTGTCCTGACCAATCCTTTCCAGCTGTCTCCAGTTACTGTTCATCCTTTTTATGTCTGCTTCCAGTTCTCGACGCAGGGTGTTCTTTGGCCTTCCTCTATTCCGTTTTCCAACAGAATTCCAAGTTAGTGCTTGTCTCGTGATACAGTCTGATGATTTGCGCAATGTATGTCCTATCCATTTCTAACGTCGTTTCCTGATTTCCTCTTCAGCTGGAAGCTGATTTATTCTTTACCAAAGTAGGCTGTTGCTGATGGTTTCCGGCCAACAGACATTCAATATTCTACGTAGACAGTTGTTGATAAATACCTGTACCCTCCTGAGGATGTTTGCAATCGTTCTCCACATTTCAGCTCCATACAGAAGAACTGACTTGACGTTCGATTTGAAGAGTCTAACTTTGAGGTTGGTAGACAGTTGTTTGGAGTCCCATACATTTTTCAACTGTGGGAATACTGCTCTTGCTTTGCCGATCCTTGCCCTGCATCGGATCCTCCTTGTTCATCGATGATGCTGTTGATCTCGAAGTTGAGCATCCACTGAGTCTTTCATTCTATTCAACAACACTCTGTTGAGGACTTTCCCTGGTACTGACAATAGTGTGATTCCTCTGTAGTTCTCGCATTTGCTCAAATCTCCTTTCTTTAGTATCTTGATAAGGTGTCCTTCTTTCCAGTCTGCCGGCACCTGTTCTTCCTACCAGATCCTCTTGAATAAAACGTGGAGCATCCTCGCCGTTATGTCTATATCTGACTTGAGTGCTTCGGCTGGTATATTGTCAGGTCTTGCTGCTTTCCCACTTTTGATCTGTCTGATAGCTATCTTGATTTCTTCCATTGTTGGTAGATTGACATCATTCGGGAGGTCTGTAGATGCTGCTTCGATGTGTGGTGGGTTTGGTGGAGCTGGTCTGTTCAAAAGTTCCTCAAAATGTTCTACCCGTCTGTCTCTTTGTTCTTGAATCGCGGTTATTAGCTTGCCTTCTTTTTTACTGACCGGTCGTTCTGGTTTACTATATTTACCTGCCAGTTTCTTCGTTGTGTCGTATAGCTGTTTCATATTTCCTTCTGTTGCAGCTTTTTATGCTGTCGTTGCAAGGCCTTCGATATACTTCCGTTTGTCTGCTCTAACGCTCTTCTTTACTTGTTTATTTGCTTCTGTGTATTCATTTTGTGCCTTGATTTTCTCTGCTCTAGTTCGGCTGTTGTTGATTTCTGCCTTCTTGTTCCTCCTGTGTTGAATTTTGCTCAGGGTCTCTGTGGAAATCGATTCCTTATGATGGTGGTTCTTGCAGCCCAGAGCCTATTGACAAGTTGAAGTTAGTGCCTCTTTGATTCCTTTCCAGTTGTCCTCCATAGTGGTGTCTTCCTCGTTCAGCAGATCGTGTAAGGCTTGAAACCTGTTGTTGGGAGTTATTTTAAATTCCTTGAGTTTGTCAGTATCCCGAAGAGAGGCTGTATTGAACCGTTGTAATGCTGTTACTCCAGTTATCCATTGCTTCTTTAACTTCAGTTACATTTCGGCAACCACTAGGTGGTGATCTGAAGCTATATCAGCTCCTCTCCTGGTTCTCACATCTTCTATTGATCTTCTGAATTTTTTATTGATGCATATATGATCAATTTGATTCTCTGTAGTATGATCCGGTGAGACCCATGTAGCCTTGTGTATGCGTTTGTGGGGGAATATTGTACCACCTATAACCATTTTGTTGAAGCGCATAGATTTGTAAATCTTTCACCATTTTCATTTCTTTCTCCCAGTCCTTGTCGTCCCATGGTGTCTTCGTATCCGGTGTTGTCCATTTCGACTTTGGCATTTAGGTCCCCCATTAGGATTGTCAGATCCTTTCCTGGACACTTCGCTATAATTGACTGCATCCTATCATAAAACTGATCTTTGTCCTCGTCGTTGCCGTCGTTGGTGGGTGCATAACACTAGATGATGTTCATTGTAACCCCCTTCTTCATTGTCTTGAAAGATGCTTTGATGATCCTGGGTCCATGTGGTTCCCATCCTACAAGTGCATTGCGCGCTTTCTTAGTCACCATCAGAGCAACTTTTTGGGTGTGTGGGGCATTTTCCTCTTCGTGTCCGGAATATAGTAGTACCTCTCCCGTGGCTAATGTTTTCTGTCCAGTTTGAGTCCAATGCGTTTCGCTGATCCCGAGCACAGTTAAATTGTATCTCTTCATTTCTGCTGCTATCTGGGTGATCTTCCTGGTCTCCCACATTGTCGGAACATTCCATGTACCTACTAAAATTTTTGCTCTGGTCGTTAGAAGGGGTGGCATCGGCCTCATGACTTCCGAAGAATCTCGGCTTTCATCATGAAGCGTCATATAGATTCCTTCCACTTCCAGGGCAGAGTTTAAATGGTTGAGTTTGTTTAATCTGGTTAGCGTTTTTTAGCAAACTTGTGTTTTATGGGATAGGGGTGCTAGCCCTATGCCGAACCCTCCTCCTTTACCCGGGCTTGAAACCGGCAACAACCTTAAAAGAGCTGCGGGCGAAATTGACAACAATTACTTTTGATTAAAATTGGAAATAATACGATTGTTTGTCTAGCTAATGTATATGATATATATATTTTTATATATATGATATTAGTGTAACCATATCATGAACTAAATTTTCTAACAGTACATTCATTTGTTACAGCGCAGTTATGAATTTTTAGAGAAACCATGAATCTTGAAATTGATTCAACACAAAAAATATGTGCTTATAAAAGCGAAAAATTTTAAATGATATACAGTAACTAAACATACAATCGTATTATTTCATAACATAATGTAAAGCAGAAAGAACATATAATGTGTATACGTAGTCAGACATTGCAAGGATTACAAGATTGATATGATTACACAAACAGTGTTAATTTATTACATAATCGTTAAATTATTTTAATTGTAAAGAAGGCGAAAATGTACTACTATCAACAGTTTGTAAATTACTCTTAACAATGATTCCATTTTAGAAGGAATATCCTATACTCATAAGATGTCTGTCATTGTGTTCTATTTGCACTTGACTAACTTTTTCTTATTTTAACCCTATAACGTAGAATTCTTTGATCTTATTGGATAAAAGATATAATTAACTACCAATAGTAAACATAAACTGATAATTAGGAAATGATTTAAGTAACTAAGAAACGTACACCAATAATGTTTTTTTTTATTTTGTATAAGCGTTATTGTTGTAATTAGGTCGATATATGTTCCTGGCTTATATATATACACAGGTAGTTGTATACACAGTAGTAGTAATACTAAATAATAATATAAATCTACTTTGCTGGAATGATTATCTCAGAATCAAGAGTCCTTCTTATTACAGATCAAGATAAGAAAGTATCGAAGCGAACTTTCATTCGTTACGACTACTTAGTCATAATTAAGAGACACTCAGTCACTCAGTCACCAGTCAATTATCTAACCAACATTTCAATGTTCCATAATTATCAAACTTAACTATATATCACTATGAAGACCCATAACTGAAATAAATGTAGACAATTATCATGAACAAATTTCTCATTTATAATAAAAAGGCAAAAAAGACATGAAATGCTGATTAATAATAGAAAATAAACTTGTAAAGTGTAACATAGTTCTCATTAGTATTTTCATTGGAAATAAACTGAGATGGGTTTGTGAAGATTGCTGGACTGATACACATATATACTGGATTATATATATATATATTTATATATATATATACAATCGCTGGTCACGCGCCTGCCCACTGTAAACAAGAGTATCAATTGAAAACTATAACATAAATATCCGAAAATCGAGGCAACGTGTACACTGTTCGCTAGATTTGGTTTACTGAGAACCAGGGAACACTAGACAGTTCCTTTTTCCTGGTACAGTACAGTTCTGTGGCAGTGATCACTTTAGACTCTTCCGCATCCACTGGATGGCATTGAATGATCGTCGAGTTGTGTCAAAACTGATGAAAGTATCACTTCTTTCACTATAAGCCACCTAGCTGCTACATTAAGTTGAACGGTCACTGACCTGAAGACTCAGTTTTTGATTCTCTTGGTGGAATCATGGGTACAAACTGTCACAGTTAGATTATAACTTGAATGATCCCATTACAACATTTAATGAAAGCAACAATCGAATGAAGAAATTTTTATCTTCTCTTAGTTTTTCATCAAGACACTACACTGATATGTTCACATGTCTTTAATAACAACAACAATAATAATAATAATAATAATACAATCAAGCTACAGTGATATATCAAAGTTTATTATAACAAGTATTAATGTGGTTTATGATGACAATAGCAAATGAATAATGAAAGGAGATGTGCATAAAGTGAATAGCAATTGAAGGTCATAAATTATAGAGGAATTAATAAGGGACATCCTGATCTAACATTGACTAATTACATAGTTAAGAACATGGGAATGGACAAAATATTTCAATGAAAGTGAATTGAGATGGTTTTATTGAGTTAGGTTTTAAGTTTTGTTGATTGAATTCGTCATGGTTTGATATTAGTAGGGTAACATTAAAAATCAGTCATCATTAAACGGTTCTTTTGTTCTACTGTATAACTTTTCAGTAGTAGTGGATTGTTTAGTTTTATTGACGAGGTGGAAACTGAATTATACAGTAAATGACTACTGTTAGTATTAATCTTCGTTAAGACATTTTATTATGTGCCGCTCTATTAGTACTCGGTTACAATAATGTAAAATATGTTAACTTGGAATCTATTCACTTTATTCAATATAAATTTAGATTAGAACTCAATGTAGGATTCATAATATTGATTGTAAAAAGGCATAATCAATTAGTTTACATCAAGCCAACTACAAGTAGCTAGTTGACTTGAACCTTTCCACTAACATTGTCATGTTATAAAGTAATCTAGTTAGTTTTCAATGAATCAATATTTTTTTCATAAAACAGCCTTATGAACATTATAATTAAAAATAACAATTTTTTAACACCAACTTTTCGATTTATTAACCTGTATGTATATAATATGAATTGTACTTATATATTCATTAACAGTTACTATGGAGCTTAATGTTCATTCATTACTTTGAGTGACCTGCATGAAATCTTGGGTTAACACTTTTTATCAAATTCTCAACACATTACTCTTCGATTTTTGTTTTGTTTTAATTGCTCAATCATCTCCCGAAATCGCATTGTGTACTCTCGCGCCATTATAAAAAGTTTACGACCTATCATGAGTCATTCAGTTAGATCTAAACGAAAAAATCATCGTGTCTGGCAACATATATGGATAATGAAACCTGTTGCTTAATCACAGAATAAAGGAATATTTCTATCCCGTAAATTAAAGGATATCGCAGCATTGAATCGTACCGGAACGAAATGTGATCAACAAATTATTGGTGATTCAGTGAATCGATAGTTACCTGAAACCTATGGTGTCTCATGATATAAACCTAATCCATATATATTATGTGGACGTAAATTCGATTCACGTGTCTATGTTCTATTCGATTCAATGAAAGTATGGGTTAGCTCGCCTCTCCAATACACGATTATCATTTGATTCTATTGATGATCATTACATACATTTGACAAATAATACTGTACAAAAGACTGCACCTGATGTTGATTCTGAAAAAAGTTGTAAATGGTCAATTGGTCGTTTATGCTGACATCTTCTAGCTAAATGTGGCTATGACAAGACGTGTATATGGTAAAAGAGTAGCTTGTTGAGATACTGTATACCGAAAATTCATAAAGTACTAAACGTACAAATAAATAAAGTTAATATTGTTTATATGATTATTTGTGTTCTCTTGTGTTCGCATTTCATAATGCGTCAATGTATAGTGTACTTTGAAAAAGATCTGTGAACAATCTACAATTACAAAGAGTATTAATATTCGATTAACTTAAATTCTTTGTTTATTGATTGATTTTGTTTGATTACGTTAATACACATTGTAAACTACCGTAAACTAGACAAACTTGTATATTTTCATTGATATGTTGCTGAAAAACGAATAAGTCTCAAATTCTCTGAAATTGATTACAGTCCTTATAGTCTTTGAATAACCTTTAAGTATACAGTACAAATAGAACATATTATATATATATATAGTTTTCTATTAACCTGAATTTCCTTATAGATGAAAAACGTTTACTGTAGATATGAAAACTTAGAACACCTTTTAAAACAGCTTTATATTCAACTACGATTCAATTCAAAGTTATTAACGATTGCAAAGATACTATTAAAATTTAAATTTGATGATTTCTTCCTAATATATGAATATTAATCCAGTACTTAAAATTAATTTAGTACCTGTCTTCAAATAGTATTTTATGACGTAACAAGAAGGTAATTTCCTATTTAAATAACCATGTAACTATAAGCCCTAATTGATAAAGTGATTGGTTGTGTATGATGGGTTGACATCTTTGTGAAAGAAAAGAAATTACTGTAAACAAGTATCTATAACTTACAGAAATATACAGTAATGAATAGGTAAGCGAGGATTAATGTATATAACCGCAGTGGTGGCTAGAAATAGAAACTGTATGAAGTGAATAGAGAAAATTGATGCAGACTAACAAATGCATCATAAAATCAAGTGGTTGCCAAACTTCTGATTAGGATCAACAAATAATTCAATTATCACAGAGGAGTAAGTTATACAGATTGATTATATTCAACCTCATGATATACATTAAATTTTGATTGTTATTATTAGTAACCAGAATATAGATGAGCAATTTAATTTTCTTTTGGATAAACGAGAAAGTTGATGACAACTTTTTATTATACTTTACTTGTTGATTGTCATTTAATACAAACCATTTGTAGTCCTTCAATAAAAAATAGTAATAAATAATGGTCAACTTGTAAAGAATGGCAAAAGGTTTACATGGAATCACTCATCTACATATAATTATAATGTGATGTTACAAATTAGTCTGGATTCAACAATCATTGATAACCACAGAGCACTTGACAGCTGCTTCATCGTAGTATGAGGCTTTTCAGCAGTGCAAATCCACGACCCCACCAAGGATCGAACCCAGAACCTCTTGGTTTCGCAGAAAGCATTAAGTCCTTAAACCACTGAGCCAGTCATTTCGCGATCTCACCCATTGCCATCAGTGATTGAATGCCACAGTAAATTAAAACGGATTCAACATAAATGAAATCAAAAATTTTCAGGAAAATTTGTTTACTGCTTATTATGCTTGTTTCATTCACTATGGCAACAAGGGAAGTTAATATTCTTTGCATGAGTTTACTTTAAAAATCAGTGATAAAAAATCTAGTATTATTGCTCACACAAGTAGTTGAACAAACAGTTAACATAATTTTTTTAAATTAAATTTAGATGGTTTGTGAGGATTGGTGTTAAGTTTAGTTGTTTGAATTTGTCATAGACTGATATTAGTAGGGTACCGCTGAAAATCAGGGAGCACTAGACAGCTGATTTTTTCTTGTATAGAACTCCTCAGCAGTGCTCATCCTAGATTCTGTCTTAGATGATTCAGGTTGGCAAACGCCTAGCTATTTGAACCAGTGGGCTGACATTCAATAGTATTATCCAAATAGCAATTTGTGATGAACTCCACCAACTAGGGTTTAAGTCATGTTAAAAGAAGTAACTAGTGAGAAACGAGATAAATTATCTTCATGCAAAACGTAAACGTAAAATGAATCCAATCCATTTTAGAATATTGATTGTTTAAATGAATGAGCATAAACATGAATCCGTCTATGAATCAGTTTACATTTTTGATCTTAAATAGAAGGACAATTAGGAGTAGGGTCTTTATTATGAACAGGATGATTACGAGTGCTGTTAAATCAATAAAAAGGTTACATAGCAGTAAAAAGATGATTATCAGTGGGATTTGATAACTACGATCAACTAACTTGCTAATTGTACTTCGAAGATCACTATGAAATATTAATTTCATTATTAGGCTTAGCGATAACAGTTATTTACGTCATAATTTCCCTAAAAGTTTGTGATAAGAGTGTAATGTTTACCCTGTTTAACCAACTAACTTTCATTAGGCATCAGCTTTGTATGATAAGTATTATTTTTATGAATTCGATATTACAAATTGGTTTGAGCTATACAACTATTAAGCACCAGGAAGAACTGGATAGTTTTCATGTCTCAGTACAAGACTCTCTAGAAATGTTCATCCACGACTGTTCAAAACCTTCAGGTTTCAAAGCGAACGCTTGATTGCCTCACATTTCACTTGCACAAATAGGCTATAAGGCAAAGAAATTCCCTTTCCATAATTTTCGGATCAAAGCTATATAAGTTGATTATTTACAATACTAACAAAATCAATACTAATAAAGTGGTGGTGCCTCGCATTGTTATAAATAACAAGCACCGAAATGTTTATGTAAGTAACTATGAATGATTTACAATAAGATGTGGTTGTCGAGGTGATTACTATATAGAAGTCACCATTGCTAATTGAATGAACTAGGACATGTCGTTGTAAAATTACCAATTACATAATACCATATACGAGAATAGACTAAACTTATTGACTAAGGCATGAATAGCGCTAGAGTGTTTCAAATATGCATACAGACAAGAGGCTCACAGGTTTTGATAAAACAAAATTCTAGAAAAGACAAGTTGTGTTAAGTCTTATGCATACTAATAGTGAGGTCGGTGAAATATTTCTATATTAGTTACATATTACTCAAAAGACTGTTTAAACATACATGATGAATGATTTGAAAAATTAAGGAAAACTGGGAAATCATTAAGAAAGTTCTGTTTAACTTTACTGAGATATGTAGCAGTAGTACACAAGTTATATTTAAGTTGGATTGTAACTAGCAAGTGGAATCCAGGATGCGCGTTTCGTCCTACTTGAGACTCATCCCAGTGTGAACTTCAACATTGGGATGCAGGCACATCTAGCCGATGAGTCCGAAATGGGACAAAACTCGCGTCCTGGATTCCACTTGCCAGTCACAATCCAACTTAAATATAAGTTGTGTATTACCGCTATATCAAGGCACTTTGCACAGGATGCACATATGGCAAGAGAGGCTGACCAGTTTCAGTCCATTACAAATCAACGGGATGACACAAGCATATTCTAAACTAAATTATGTTACTGGTAAAGAGAGAGTAAGTGATTGTACAAACGTCTTCTGAATATAAAGATATGTTTTATGAATTCAAATTTCATAAGCTTTAAATATATATGAAAGATGAACTTGTGAGCCAGATGGAATAGTTAGTGTAATTCGATAAACTACTCGAAAAGGTTTATTCAGGTCACTTCAATGTCCTACGTCAATCACATGGGTCAGAATAAGACTTCTAATATGTTTTAGTTACTTTTCACTTACTAAAGTCTAATGGTACTTGAACCTACCAGAATATATGCTCTGTTTACTTAGGACTTCAGTAGCTGCTGAATTGATGCATGCACAAAAGACATAGTGAATCCAGGCAACCTGACTTTAGTAACTGTGTCGGTAAAATGTCAATTTTAGAACCTTTGGTTTAGTCAAAACGAGCATTGTATGTATCAACATCTTTATCTCGTATGTTTGGAACTGACAAAATCATTTTCCAAACTGAAATTTTAAAAATACTAACATTTAAAGTCAGTTACTTATTCCATCATTATTTAATTTATGTATTTACTGAAGAATTGATTTTGGTTCCCAGTACGCTATTAATATTGATTAATTGTTATTTAAATGTATCATTGGAGGAAACTATTAGAATACAATGTTAATCAACTAACTAATCAAAGCCTGCCACCTAACGTTGAACATAGGTCGCTGACCAGTAATCTCCAGCTAACTCTGTGTTCAAACCTACTTTCCACATCTTCACAAGTGTTGTTCATTCTCCCTCGCCTGGATTTTGGTTGGTCTGCTACCGAAGGTTGTTACTGATGGTGTCTGACCAACTGATCTGAAGTATCTTGCTCATATGGCTGTTTATAGATATTTGCATTTTTTGAAAGATACATTTGGTAGTTCTCCAAGTTTCAGCTCCGTACAGTAGAATTGTCCTGATATTTTCACTGAAAATTCTGACTGTGATGTTGGATTACAGTTTGAATTCTAAATGTTTTTAATTTGTAGAAATGCCACCATTACCTTGCCAATCCGCTCCTTCGCATCTGCATCAGACCCTCCTTGTTTATCAACGATACTACTCAAGTAAATAAAAGTTTTTACACCTTCCAAAATGTCTCCGTTAACTTTATTAGAATTTAAACCTATTATAGTTGTTGTCATGACTAGTTTGACACCATCATTTGATTTGTGTCGATTTTATTATTATTGTAAATTCTGTTTACATTATTGTAGAGTCATGAGGATAAACAAAGTAAAAAAAGAGATTTCCTCATTCTATTGTCTTTTAATTATTAAGTTTGTCTAAGAATTCATTGTAGATTTGCATGGATACATACATAAGCATATTGTATAAGATATCAACTTCTTCGTTTCACATAATTGACATCAATTCATTACATCGATAATCAAAAGATGAATGTAGATTGCAGTACTGCCGATTACATTCAAACAGAAAACAGAACCAATGAATAATTGGTTACATGTATATTGTGGATTTAGAGATATTGTTTAACGACAATCTGTTGAAACTAGAACAGTATAACTGTGAGTTATTTATCAGATCAATATTGGTCGTTTAAAGCTAAAAATAAAGTTTAAAACAATTTTGTCGCTTTAATAAATTTTTGATAAAGAAGACGAAGTTTATCAGAACTATGTGATGTGCATAATTGCACAATACATTACGAACAATCTGACCACATATACACTACTTGTTAAGGCAATTTAGATATGAAAAATAAAAGATCACTAGACCATTAAGAGTATAAGCTAAGTAAACAAGGTTAATACAGAGAACAGTGTGAATCACACTCTACCAAGGTAGGTTGAGTGATAGTGCAACTTGCTTTTGAATACGCAAGATGGGAGGAGTTGGAAATTTCGTATAGCTAAAACTGCAACAAACCGTAGTATACGCCGCACTAGGTGTACGTCCATACATACATAGGGAGAAGAAATCGTGATCTACATGTAAGAAAAGCTGAATACATACCCAAATGGCTCAAGAAACAAATGAATTCGAATGATAAAAGTATAGGATAAGCAATCTTCATTATCTGCAGCTAAATACTTAGTTCACATAACTGATATTAAATCATCTTATGTGGTGTTGTACAAAGTGCTTTAGGACGTATATTAAGGTTTGTTGAAGCCTTAGCTATACGGAAGTTCAACCACACCCCTTATCTTACTTGGTTTCCAATTTTCATAATACTATTAGTAACAATGCAAATTATGGTAGAAACTCGTAAATACCAGAGAGGATTGAACAGTTATTTTACCTAAGTATGCAACTCATTAGCAGTGAACACCCTGGACCTTCAAGTCTCACAACCGACGATTAACCATCATTATCACTTGATCGACGTTCAATGGTAGAATTTCCACAATCAATAAAGTATAATGATTCAGAATGTATTTAATTAAGAATAATGCAAAGTTATAGTTTATCTGAATTCTTTTGAATGAGAAAAACCAACTAATTCAAAGAATTTAGAACCACAAAAGTGTATTCATCTCAGCTGTAGTAAAATCAACAAAAGTATTTAACTACTTACTTGTATTATCCAATCAAAAGTTTTATAGATAATTTTAGATTATTAAATTAAAACAACAATAACAGCAACAACAATGGTAACCAATCATCAAATTGAATTAAAACAGTTCATTCTGATGAGGATATAAAAAGTCGAAATGTGTTGGAAATAAAGGGAAAGTGAAAAATAAAACACACTTAAACATAACTCATCATTTTAAATTTTTTTCCTTGTCAAAAATAATTGTTTTCAATGGAAACTAATCAACCTGTTGTTCATCAACCTGTAGCAATGCAAGTAAGATTCATGTGTAATTTTGACGTATACTTTATTTGTTTGTTTTTTCTATTCTTGAGATGGAAGGTGGCTTTTACGTAGTCAGTAGGAAACCATGCACAACATAAGTTTAGTGCTATTTAGTTCTAATCAACAGCGTATACTAGTATATTTAAAAGAATTAATGCCGCCAGCGGCTTAAATTCTAAGTTATCCAATTTCTACAGTTCGAGGAATTCGGTCATTGAGTAACCATATGCTAGAAAGTGACCTATACAATGATTGATAACTTAGTAATAACCTGTTTCATATTTGTCAAGCCATTTTAAGTTAGCCACATCTCAATAGGATTACTAAGCTAAGTGATTTGAAATAGCTTGGCTTTATTTTAAGATAGAATTCAATCAACAGTATAAACTATTTGACAAACAAGTAGTGGTCATCACCCCGGGGATCGAAGAATGTGTAAAACTGTTTTTATTTGTAAAAATATTCACTTCTTAAACTAGTATTTTATAGTTTATCGTAAAGATCTATTTTTCTGTTAGTCTACTATCTAAATTATCATTCAATAACACGAAAAAAATAGTCGGTTGTTTAACAGTAACATGACTTAGAACCATTTGTATATGGATCCAAACTTCACCAACTCTACTCACTGAAGTATTTAGACTTGGATATTATCAAAATAGACAATTATTTACTTAAATGTCCATTCGAAATTGACTTTCTTTAATGAAGTCTTGCATCGTTGACTGACATTTTGCGTGAAACTCAATGAAAACCCGAATACAGTAGACTACTTCATTTTTATCTTTCCGAGCGCAGTAATAATAACTACACCTGTATTTAACATTGCGTTTCGTGTAACACGACTTTTCAACAAGTTACTATTTTCCATGTACACATCTAACAAGCATACATTTCTATGCATATACATGTACTGGTAACAGAACGAAAAGAAAAAAAACAGGCCATATGCACTTTTATGTATAAAATTCAGATGACGGTTGTATAAGATCCAAGAGATTTTACGTTACATGATAACTTGAATGTTAAGAGGATAAGTTTTTCATTAGAACAGCTTTTACAATTTCTTCTTTGCATAGAATGTATGTTAGATACGAAGTAGTAGAGTTGTTATACTTTTCTTTACATGAATGTTGTCTAATGTAGCAGCCTCTTGTTCTACCAAAAGATATACAAAGTGAAACATGTGAATAACTGTAGTTTATATCTAACAGGATAGTACAAAATAGTTGTCTGCAGGATTTTAAAATGTTTGTCTACTTCCGTGTTCATAATAACAACGAAGGTCTTACCACATACTCTTCAAACAGCTGTCAGTACTCTGCTTTACACTAAATAATGGGGTGCAGTATAATATAATGGCTAATTTAAACAAATTATGATAATAAGTGCTTGGTAATGCCAAAAAACTATGCAATCGCTTTATGCTATAGATTGAACAAAACACCTTCCTTGGTATTAACATATCAAGGCACATATCGCCTTTGTATTTATTGTAAAGCGCTTAATGATACTCATTATTAGGCCAAATTTCACAGTAGATTTATGTGCCATTGTCTTGATCTTCTGAATATTTCTGTATCTACCTTTGTATTACTGTTTTATGACTATGATTTCTTGTTTACTTTTCCTTTTATTTTAAGTCGTGTGTTATCTTATATTTTATTCATTTACATCTAAATTTATTGCAATAATATCTAGAGTTATTTTGCTTGGCTGCCACTAAAATCCAGGAAGCAGTTGACTGAGGCTTTGCTTTAGTACACAACTTCTTACCAATGTGCAAACGAGCTCACAAACTAGTTCAAGTGGAAAGCCCACCAGTAGATTTCAAACTCTCCAAGGGTCTTGATGGTCAATCGTTCTCCAAACCTTAGGCTACATTCTTATTGTAAAGCTCAAAGTTGAGACTCCGATGGAGTTCCATACTAGGATAAAATAAGTGTCGAGTGTTCGTTGACTTTCATTGATATTCACCTCCGATCAATCTTAGTCATATGCAAGCAACATATTGAAATATTGTGAATATAATACCATTATTTATTATCAACAATTTAATCTAACACCCAATACTTTGATACTGACATCTGTAAGTTTTTATTATGCAATCTAATGAGTAACTTGAATACCCATATGATTCGTTGCTGTGGAAATTTGTGAGTTAGAATTTGTACCATGGATTGACCTGAATTAAAATCTAAGTATTTGTGTCGTTCTAGTATATAACTCCTTAAAAACGCATGTGCCACTACATGAAAACTCCCAGATCAGCTACCTACCACGTAACCTGTTGACCTGAAGTTCGATCTCTAATGGAGATTTTGAAGCTCACTACTGAAAAGGATCACATCGACATAAAACGATCCATCAATGCTGCTGTGTTTTCACTGGTTGTCTAACTAAGGTCGATTTGTAATATAAAATTCAAATTTATTTATTGATATTCAGGTGAAGTCAGTAATAAAGATTCATAGTATTCAATCATATTAATTACGACTTTCATAGAGAAAATTAAGTTTAAAGGCACGACTTGATAGCTTCAGTTGTTATAAGCTCACTACAATATTGTAAAGGGTTATGAATTTCGTCTCATTTCTAATAAGGCATATATGACAAACTAATTCAAAGACTTCAGCTATTAACAGTGTAATGGTAACACGATAGTTACGACGTTTGCATTTCAGCCACTAAATCAAAGGTTAGAAGCACAGCTACATCTGTTTCACTTCAAGCAACCAGATAGTTTCATTAGCGTTCACCTCTTACATTAGAAGTGGAAGCAAATTGCTCGAAAGTGAACTTAATGGTGAGTTTTCAGTTACCGAAAGAGGAAGCCATAAGCTCTTTGTGAGATGGGGTTAGGTTTGGGAAAAGTGAACAAATGTCAAGGAATAATCTTGTTTCCTAATGGCTTGGCATTAAGGTGTGGCGCAGTTAATAGAGTAACTGACTTACGACTATGACATATATTTTTGATAGAATCAACAAGGGGCTTAGAAGTAAGACGTTGTTTTAACTAACGCTCATCAGAAAATCTTGTCTACACTCATTGTATGATGATATTATCATGTAGCTGTTTATGCTGTGATTAGCTTACTGCTTGTTATTGAAAATTTTAACATGCCTATTAACTGTTTAGAAGTCACGACTATAATGTTGTGTCTTTATTAGTGTTGATTGTGAATTACATCGACTAGGTTCCTTTTTTACAGAAGATCAACATAAAATCCACTTCATTAAATTCAGGAGACTGTAATAAATGTCACTGATTATTTTGCATATATATAATTGAATTCGATAACGTTCGGATTTTGGAGCTTGATGGTTTGATAGAGAAAACATTTAGTCATTCAAGACAACATTATTTCATATAGTGAATCTGCCTCCAATTTGTTGTCTTGACATATCTTCTTATTTTTGTTTGTTCTGTTGTTCTAGTCCGTTTTATTCATTTAGTCTCTAATCATGTAGTTGATTGACCTCATCTACAGGGATTAATAGATTGATTCCGTGTCATTGTATCTATTGATTACTCAGTGATTTGAATTCCGTACTTCTCTGAATTCACTGATACTCTCAGGATCCCTGTCTAAAACTTTGATAAATACGCAGTAGTATATTATGCCATATTACTCCTAGTTTGTACATGTGTATTTGAAAGTAGTTTCTGCGATGTTCAATATAATGGACAACAAACTGATTGTAAAATATGTTAAAATTTCTAACTGTGAAAACTCTAAGAATGTCAAAAAATTCCCAGAAGCATAACATTCAGATCCATCAATAATCACTTGATATATCGAAAAAGAAACAACCTTACAATCCATTACAAAACAGGTCATATAAACACACAATAAGATCCTACGTTAACAAAACAAACAAATAAAGTTAGTAAAACATGCGAAGTCAACTAATCAAAAGTAAGATCATCATTCGCAATGATCATATTGTCCAATGTGGAAATAAAACCATCGTTATCAAATAATCAAGATCATACAACCTCATAGAAAACATTATGAGAAACATCTGACATCATGATGTTTTATCCGTTGCTGTATTAAATAAAAATTATCCAATTTATTTTTCTTTATTTCTCCCTTAGAAACTGTATACCACTGGTCATAATTTATTATTATTCTCATTTCTATAAAAAAATTTTAATATTCCTATTATAAGACAACTTTTCAAAGTGTTTTTTTCAATTCTAAAGAAACTTTATTTCAATATACCGTCATATTTCTTTACCTGAATTAGTTCTACAATGTATTAATGTGCTTACCCATCAACTACGCATAATTAACCTAACTAAAGTATACAATAATACTGTTTTCATTCTCCACAGAAAATATATTGTGGATACAATTAATTGTAAATAGTTTTATTATCATTATTATCTACAGTAATATAAAGTTATTGTTTATATAACTGATGTAAATCTATAGGTTGTCATAGTTACTAGTTGATAACGCCGGTTACCAACAGTAACTATAGGATTATTAAGGAAATGAACACCAAAATATGTGTTTATCTTCAGTAATGTAATAAACATTTGTGTATACAAGTCATTTTACTATTTTTATGCTATAAATACAAAAGAAAGGTCATGTTCTTAGTGAATGATAAGAAAACAATGACAAATATTTTAAAAAACAGCATAGTTACATAGGATTATGTAAATAGATGTGTGTTGTTTTTCAAAACACTTGTTGATTATAATAAGATGAGTATGGAAAAGAAAATTACAAAACTTCATTAAATGAAATAAATGAAAATGAAAGTTTTAATTAGTTTTCTTTTTATTTTGATTGTGACTTGCAAGTGAAATCCAGAACGCGCATTTCGTCCTATTTAGGACTCGTCGGTTAGATGTATCTGCATCCCAATGGGAATATACAAATGAATCCTATTAGTTTTCTTTTTGTTTATAAATTGTATACTGTTGATATCAAACTATACGATGAATGTGCTTCAGTAACATAGGAAGGTAAAAGTTTACGGTTTTTTTTATGAAGTTATTTAATAAATAAAACAATGAACACTGTTGCCGAATTCCTTAGTTATAATAATATAGTTATCAAAGTAAGTGAGCAGTCTGTCAATCAAATAACAATCTTCTGATTAGAATAAGCTTGTATCTTCCAGTGAACGGGGTGGCGTTTGGCATAAAACGGATCGAATTCGAATCCCACTGTGAACATCAAATGCGGATGCAGGTACATTCACCTAATGAGTCCCAAATATGACAAAACACGCGTCCTGGATTCCACTTGCCAGTCACAATCCAACTTAAATAATACTTGTGAATAATCGCTATATCGAGGCAATTCACTCAGCATGCACATATAGCAACAGAGACTGACCAGTTTCAGTCTATAACAAATCAATGAGAATATACGAATTCCTCCTAAAGCCTTTCGACCTATTATAATATGAATAGGATAACTTGATGAAAGCTTTAATGTCTTACATTTTATTATTTAAGTTAATTAAAGTTGTTAGGGAATTTCAATAAATCCGTTTGGAAACACTTCAAATTGATATATATTTAACTCGAAATGTTGTAGAATGAGATCAATTTATGAACAAAGATATATGTAGTTTGTATACAGAAATTATGCTCCATCTCACAGTTAATAATAATAATAACTGTATTCAGTAGTATGTATAGTACATTATGAATTTTCAACAATCAGTGTCCCTTTTTTCACGTATAAATACCACTTCTTGTTCACGAAAGTAGCAACATCATCATCTTTTTTCTTGATGACAAAACGATCCTGACGAAAAATAGTTCATGTAGCCAAGATTTTTGAACTGTAATCCAACCATAGTTATTGTATATACCCAGACTAGGGAGAAATTGTACGTAGTTTGCTGTTACAATAGAAGATCTTTAGTTAAGACTAAGATTTTCAGGAATAGATATCAAATGAATATTGATCTTTTTTAACGCGTGTTGCCAACCATATTGCTAAGATCACACTGTATTACTCATGATAGGTCATAGACTTCTTATACAGGTGCGTAAGTACACAATCCGATTTTAAGACATCAGTGAGTAATTAAAACATAATGAAAAGGTAAAATATCATAATATTTAAAAAAGTGACTGTCCAAGATTTCCAACAGACCATACATGTTCCTTGTTTCAATCTGTAGAAAACAAACAAAACTTAGGATTAAATTTAGCTGGGGGGTCATTAGTAAAATATGTGTTTCCATCTCCTCACCTTTTTGAATAGTCATGCTGGTATACATTCTCCAATGCAGTTTCTAAGAAATAGATATCAAATAATTCCTTTTCATGGAAAATATGGTCACGTTACCGAATAGGTTCAGTTTACAACTAGAATGTATTTGGATCTTCACAGTGATTTGTCATGGATAGAAATTGATCAGTCTCTTTTGCCATATGTGCAACCTGAACATATAGCCTCAATATAGCGATAGTTCATCAGTATTGTTTGAGTTGGATTGTGACTGACAAGCGGAATCCAACTGAATCTATCGATTCAATTTATTATAAATGAAAGTAAATTCAATCGATTATTTAGAGATATTATTAAACCAGATCAAAACCAGATTAATTAATAATCACATGAAGCACTAATGAAGCAATAATAATAGTAATACTATAAGATGGTCAATTGACAGCCTGAAGAATCGGAACGTGAATTTTATCACTAAATGACATTAACTGAAGAAACAGCTAAAATAAATGTAGATCAAAGGGCCTACCTATGCTTTAATTAACGTGTTCCAAATAATCTATGATTCGTAGGGATTAAGATATTCAACAGTGCAATCGCTAAACATCTAATTGACACAGGATATCAGATTGATATCCATGAATCATTCAAAGTGTCCAACAGACAAAAACTTCAAATCTTCTAAAATATGCCGAAGTGATTGCCATTAAACGATTGAAGCCAAACATATGTGTCCAAAAAGAAACTGTTATAAGACTTTCTTTACCATGGTGTCATCATTTTCATCATTATTATTGTCTCGCAAAGTTTCATTTATCACTTTTTTTCTCTTTGGATCAAATGTAACATTTTTTGATTGCATCACCGTTCTTTAGATGGTTAAGTTCAACTTCAGTGTTTCTAAGGTCATTTTAAGTTTAACAAACGAGCTTAATTCACACTGTTCTCAAATATTTCCAACCACCTCTTATTATGTAATCACTTGAACTTTGATCTCTATTCTGCCTTCTGATACCTTCTTTTGTATTGGATAGATATTGTTACTGCATTTTCTCCAACATTTAAGTCATGTTCACATGTCTGACATGTTTATATAATTTTGATTTCAGCGAAGTCCATGCATTCTCCTGAGTATGTTAAACTTTGTTTCAAATATTAATTCTTGTAAAATATACTGGGTTGCATGCAGCTGAAGAGAAACCAACGAAATTAAATGAATCGTCATCTTATTCCGCACAACTGTTTGTTCTTTCTCTCTTGAAAATAATAAAGTGAACAAAGTGTACAAAAAATTCATCTTTTAGAACTCCGAATCAATGTGTACATATAACCTAAAACAAAATCTTCATGTTTCATTTAAGACATGATACTATGAAACTTTTGTGTCAGAAGTGAGACAACAAATAACCAATGATACATGATATCGATTAATTCACATGGCTTATAGATTGAAGCCGAAAATTTGAAAGGTTAATTGTCAACTGAGTTATCTTAGGGAATCGTATGTATATTTAAAAGTAGTTATTACGTAATTCTTATTTTTCAATAGTTTCTCAATTGATAAAAATCACCTTGAAATATATTACTCATTTTCATTACTGAAATATGGTTTATATCGCCGATGATATCATTTCATAATTCTAATCTTCAATTTGTATCTATTTAATGACCAATTGGATAGAGTTTGTATTGTTTACCAAGTACTCAGATCTAAGGTACCCAGTACACATAGTGATCATAATATTAACGTGTTACTTGAATTGAAATAGATAATATGACCTGTATTTTAAGTGTTCATTCCTTTAAACACTAAATCATTACTGGGCACAATGACTATAATCATACATTTAATACAATAATTTTAGTGTTATGCTTTTCATTACTTTACATAATTAGAATGTAATCTGGTATATTACTAACTTGGGATGATAAGGGTCTTATTGGCCAGTTTAATCGTAATTAACATCTATTAGTTATCATGAAGAATATCCATTTCAGTACTCGCGAACTTGCTACTAAGTACTATATTTCTCCTCTTTTCATGATACATTTATTTTTCATAACTTTAACATGTAGAGACAGACATTCGAAAGAGAGTGGAACAGTGGACTATGTGCCTGTTTTGATGATCTACCAACATGTAAGTGATGATATTTCAGCTTAACAATTAGACAATTAATTTAACTTTTTTTTAAATCATAATTTGATATTATTTAAGTTGGGTTGTGACTGACAAGTGGAATCCAGGAAGCGCGTTTCGTCCTGTTTGAGACTCATTGGCTGGATGTACCTGCAACAGAGGTTGGTCGAATTTCGGTTCATTACAAATCAACGGGAAGATACAAGCTGATTCTTATAATCTGATATTATTCAGAGAATGAAATGTTGATCTAATGCTTTTAAAATGGTGACAGTAATTTACTATAATGTAAACAATCAGATTACAACTTAGCGACTTAATGGTATCATCATCTTCTGGAAATGAAACAATCATGAATTCATTCTTGTTTTATATCGTGTATATTCTATGGTGAGATAATATTATAGTGTTGAAGGACTCACTATCTCTCTCTCTTAAATTTACTTACACATGATATTAGGATGAATTTGTATATTCCCAGTGATTTGTTATAGACTGAAACTGGTCAGTCTCTGTTGCTATATGTGCATGCTGAGTGAATTGCCTCGATATAGCGATTATTCACAAGTATTATTTAAGTTGGATTGTGACTGGTAAGTGGAGAGACTGACTAGCCTCAGTCTATAACAAATCGATGAGAATATACAAATTCATCCTAATACCAATGCGCCCGTTGACAGCTGTGGATATGCGGACGCAGTAGTCTGGTGGTGAACGTGGTGGAGTTTGACACGAAACGGATTGAGTTCGAATCCTAGTGTAAACATTAAAATTACAATGCAGGTATATCCAGTCGACAATTCCCAAACAGGACAAAACACGCGTCCTGGATTCCACTTGCTAGTCACAATCCAACTTAAATAATTACACATGATGTTTTTTATTGTACTTTGAACTTTTTATCTACGATTAATATCTCAATTAAGTTATTAAAAGAGATTGACTACTGTTAGAATAGTGACAATGGTATGATGATTTTCATACATACACATAATGATAGTGAATTACTGTTCAAACAAAAATAAGAAGTATAGTTTATCATTAACCTACTTCCAAACATAAGTAAATGTTGATGTAACGAATGTATTGGATATAGAAAGTTCATTAACAGTAATGCTGTATATAAACAGGATGGCCGGATTATTTTTTGTTACTGAATATACATGATAAGTGACAGATAGTTCCAGCCATACTTAAATCTCTACTAAGATACAATAACCCAACAGATTGATCAAAAATTAGATAAGTTAAGCACAGAGTATACATTACAACAACACCGAGTGACAAATTATACATGACAAATAAAAAGGTAAATATGTAAGTCTTAGCTATCTATCAATTCAATTGTAATTGGTCACCTATTTAGCAACACTTTGAATAACTACTTAAACAACCTGAGTTAAACAGTCAGATCACTATAAAAAAAAGCACACTTTCTGTAAATACAATGAGCAATACTAATGTAGTTCGCTAACTAAACACTATCAGCATAAGATAAATCTAATGCTCAATATCATGGATATAGTGGATTAACACTAAAGAAAATAAACAATTACTATCTTAGAAATTATATCAACATTTGTGTTTGACAATACAAACTATAAGCATACAACAATGACTAGGAGGTATATATTTTAATTACTGTAGTAGCATGAAATCTAGATGATATTAGAAACTTTTCTAAGAGAATTTCGATAACGAAATCAATCAAATATTTGACTTTAATGTTTACCAATAGATTTTATGCGGTGATATAACTAACTTATACTAAAGATCAATCAAATTGAAATGATGAAGAAGATTTAGAGTTCATTGGTGGAGGGGGGAGAGAGGGAAGATAGTTTTGGTTATATTGTGTTCTGTGAGATCGCTGGTTTAATTGTTGGGCTGTCATCGTCATTCTACACTACTTCATTTACGTAAATTTCTGACAGATGTCAGTCAAGTAGTTAACTTAATCAAAGAGTTAATCTAACAATCAAGTAGTTAACAGCTGATATTAGTTTTCAAATACAATTCACTGTAAAGCACACAGTTTCTAAAATACGTTCTTAATGAATGTACATTGTACATTAGAAATCATCTCAGGAAATACCTAAATGATTATTTTTTTTACTTTATAATTTTTAGGTTGTTTAGTTCTTTTTTGTCCTCAGTGTTACATGTGCTATTTATATAATAAAGAAGGTGAATCATGCTGGGTTCCATTTTGCGGAGCAGGAATTCTACCATTACGTATTAAGCATCGTATTATGCACAAAATAATGGTATGATTTACCACTTTAGTGTTTTTATCACTTATTATAAAGTGAAATATAATTTTATGCTGTATAGTGATTATGATATGTAATGAACTTTGACCAATATGGAAAAAACCCTGTGCGAACTAATACAGTGAATGATGACAATAAGGCTGCTAACTGATACCTATACATCTGCTCTGATACTTACAGCCTCGAGGTAACAACCAGAAGAACACAAAGTTAATGAGTTAACCAGCCAAGTCAAAAATTTGTTTAAATTATTCGTTTATATACATGCAAAAACAGATGATGCAACAAACCATTTAGAAAAATGGAACCAATCCGAAGGATAGTCATTTATAGCAAACTAAGGGAACAGGTACACAGCTTGTTAAACACAATTCACAAATTGGAAAAGAAGTAACTGTAATTACTAGATCGGCTAGACAAGGGAATATAAAAAATGTTTAATACATTATAATACCAAAATATAAATAATAATCTTCTGGAAAATAGTATTAAAAGTTAATCCTTCTCTTTGATTCGTCTGCTACATCAGATGGAAAACGATCGTATCGTGGACGAATATGTTTGGTGTCATTTGTCGTTCGTGTTTGTTTATTTGTGAAGCATTCAATGGCATCCCAAATGACATCATTTTCACTAATTATACTATCTGGATCAAAAAGTGCAATATCTTTGTACTGCATTGTATTCTAAGTGGTTGATGTGAATACCTTAAATCTTTCAACTATACTTGCAGTCGGAGGGGGAGGGGGGAAGAGAATCGAATACCTGGTACACTGCATTTAAGCTTACAACTCAGTGGTTATCAATTATTACTACCACTCAGTAGGTAGAGACGTATTGATTGATCTTTGTGTAGTGACCACTGTAATAGTTATCTCGTGCTTTGGGGCTATTCAAATTCTCTGTAACAAGTTTAGCCAATCAGTACTTTTACGAGTTCCTAAACATCAAAGTTTATCTCATTTATATCCTTCTTGTTGTAAGTTAAGCTTTCCTTTTTTAATCTGGCAATACCAGTTGAGGCAGAGTTACCATAATCTAACTTTTCAGAGATTGATTTTACCTCTGGAAACTTAATCGCCAACTTAAAGTATGAGGATGAAATTGTTTAGATTGGTGGGGTCTGACAAAATCTTGAGTCGTCTGGTAAATTAATCATCTTTAGGATCCTTAAAATTAAATTTTTCTTTCTCTAGTGACTTTATCGGCGCTTCTGTCGCTATATATTGAAAATGCTAATGCAAGGTTTGTCTACCCCACCATATGAACCGCCAAGAAGTTGAATACCTTGACCTACTTGCTTATCACAAAAGTCTCATCAACCTTAGTGGTTTTGCGGTTAACAGAGCTTCGATATGAATTCAAAACCCTACCCAGCTTCTGTCAACTTTCGTCATTTGTGCTACAGTAAATATAACTCTTGGTCAATTAAGGAACAAATGTTCTGCTCAATAGTTAAAAATGTATTAAATTATGGTTGTGGAAAATATCCCTTAAACTAAAAGTGCATTCGTGATTATAGTTTTCTTTGAAGTTCTGCTAATATCTGGTGGAAGGCCCGACTGAGTCAAGCTTAGATGAGATTAGAGGTGCTATACTAAAAACAACAAGTCTCCCTATTACGCTGTTGATCTTCAGACTAGATGCATATTATGTATAGCCAACCACTGCCTACCTTAAAGTGAAATGTTGGTAGAACCAGAAGTTGGATGTAAGTTAGCTAGTAGCAGTTAAACCAAGGCTTAGAATTAGTCAATAGGATGCTGCAATAAACCATGTCAGTATATACAAACAACATCGTTAAGGTCCAGATAAACTAATAATCGAAGAATTCCCGTGACATGAGCAAATTCATTTACTTTTGAGTTCACATATTCATTCGACCAAACCTTTTAATTTTAGATTCTTGAACCTCTGCAGCGTCACAAGTACTTTTATAACCATCCTTCAACAACACTAGTAACACTATTTTTTTAAACTAAGCATGAAGCCATTGAATAACTAAGCTGTTCGTGTAGACTTACAGCACCAGCAAGAAAGATATCTGAAATATAACCATCGTTATTCTTTCCACAAACTTCCATCTTCATAAACTTATCGTAGCCACACGGTTATTCGTAGCAATCTCACACTGTTTAAGTTAGGTAGAATGACTTCCTCTAAACAAAAAAATATCCGGACACGGTATGGATACTTAATTCAAATTTGCGATAGCTTTGATGCTGATAATACGTCCGTCATAGGTTCTTACGGAAAATTTCTCGCGGTCATTTAATAATCTCATTCACTCGTTTCTATCTTATACTTTAGCTATATAAAATTAGTGTACATCACTTATCTTTTCAAATATAGTCGACAGTTTCGGTTAACAGAGTGTATGACGCGTACTGTACGTAATTCTGACGGAAAATACTCCGTATAGACAACTCGCTAATCTGAATTGAGAATTTGCATTGAAATAGATCATTCTGATGGTGTCACAGAAGGTGATGCTACGTTATTCAGTTGAAATTATAATGTAGGTATTGATTTATACTTGTCACACTACACTACGAATACCGATGACAAGTACATTTTAAAAGAGTTTGATCATCTATACAGATAAGTTGTAATGTGTTCAATGATTCAACAACTCACTGATTGAAATGAAAATATTTAGCATTAATCATATTTGAATAAAACCTCATAAAAACTCAAGTGAATATAATGAAAATTTCCATTATATGAATTAGAAGCAACACATATAAACAAACAGTATTGTTTTGTCAATTCGATCATCATCAGGCTCTACTCTAATATACAACAGTATTTATAGACGAATATGAAAATTGCCAAACCGATGTAAGTAATCTCCGTGAATCAACGATTACAATGAAACGGGTGGATTACATAACTAATCATAATTGATGAAAGGTGTCAATTCGTAATAGTAATGATAACTGACCATATTATTTTCACACTTACTTTGTAATGATTAACATTGTCTTAACAACTTTCATTTCACACTATTTTCACCTACATCCAAACAACAATGCTGAAATATGTATTCATATTGTTCTTATTATAAATCTGCTTATTATTACTATTACCAATTTACACCTTTCACCTATTATGACTAGTTACGTAATCTACTTGTTTCATTTCAATCGTTGATTCATAAAAATTACCTTCATTGGTTTAATAAGTTTCATATTCGTCTACAAATACTATTGTCTATTAGAGTAGAGCCTGATGATAATCGTATTGACGAAACGAAATTGTTCACTTATATATCTTGTTTCTAACTCAATTGAAAACAATATTGTTTTTTTTTTAATTTTAATTCCTTTAATTAAACAAAAAACATAATATAAATTTCTGCATAAATTAACTTGTAAATTATTTGTAATTTAGGGCACTCTCATCAATGATGTTTGTATTACATGCTTTTGTGGACCATTAGCTGTTTGTCAATTAAAACGTGATATAGACTATGTAAAATCGACAAGAATGGATACTTAAATGTATTTGATTCTATCGAACTCTCTTTCACACACACACATATACATAGATACAACGAAGAAAACAAAACACAATAACTACTGTTTATTTTTTCAAATGTTCAATTTTCGTAACTGAAAATTATTTTTTTTCTTTATTTCCAAATAAAAATTGGCCAAATATTGTGAGTAATAATCAAACAAAACAGAACAATTTTATTTATTTCCAATTGAATTGTATTCAGTGAAGTGATTTTTTTTTCTTTCTTTCATTTAAAAGAAGGCCCAATTAAGTTGAATTTTCTTTCTTAGTAATAATTTTTTGTTTAATAAACAGAATAAAAAGTGAAAATCAAAATTCCATTTTTTTGTAATCAATGCAAATCACTTTGTAATTCAAATTGTATTTGTTTAAATAAATTATGGGACTCCCGCCATGCACCTAACCGCTCAAGGTCACAAAGATGTCATATTGCGGTAAATTAAACCAGGCTGATGCTTATCTAATGCCGTCACTGTTATATTATTGAACAGGTTTATTTGATTTGTATTGTTCATTAGCTAACGTTATTGTTTTGTTTACTTTTCATTGATACATTGAACAATTAAATGTTTATTCTTATTGAATATGTTAACATTGTAATTAATGAGAAATATTAAATATGATAATTTCATACATGATATTATACGGTTTCTTGGTGAATATTTATTGTCGATTACAACAAAACTGATATTGATGTTAATGTAAAGGCGTCAGTCAGTCAGATGATCTTGCGTGCTGTTAGAGAGATGAGGGTGATTGTCACTTCCTGGCTGCCTACACCATGAAAGGATATTACTTCTTCAAGTACTTGAAAAAGAAACTGAATTAGTGCTGGTCATAGTGACCTGGGAGTGCCATCATAGAGTCCAAGGGAAAACTGCTTGAGGCAAATCACGCACGACCTTGTTATAGGGAGTTTTTGAAGAGTTAGCTTCGTTCTTCAGAAGGCCTTACTGCCGATGACGGAAATCTATCGAGTAAGGCGATGTGTGACACTTTCAGGGTCGACCTTTTCTAACCCCTTTCTTCCTTTGTGAAAAAGGCAGCGTCGCTATAGATGTTGGTTATCCAAGGGAAACACCTTACTGCTGTCACACCTAGCTGCAAATAGCAGTACGATTTCGCCCTTAGATCTTGCTGCCTTTGGTCTTATCGCTCTCCAACAGACCTGCTTGGCATGGTAGGACCTTGAGGAACATGCGTTCCAGCCAATATAGCTCAGTTGAGTCACCACGATAGGCAAGCCCGACCACCACGTCAAGGTGGCAGCTACGGTCGGGATGTTAAAGAGTAGCATACTGTAGATTGTTTACATTGAAATAGTAAACGAATATGTTGCTATTTTTATTAAAAAATTTCTGTAATTGAGTGTTGTAGAGATTGTTGAATTTTAACTGGATATTATCAATCGATTCCAGTTATATTACCATTGAAAACTATGAAGCACTAAAAAAACTGTTTCAACCTAGTAAATTTTTCAGGTGTGGGGATCCACGAACCTACCAGAGGATTGAAGTCAGAAAATTCAGGGACGGTAGACAATTAGACAACTGGGCTGCGATTAAACAATTGACATATCTAACTCAGTTTATTGGAGATATGTTTTCGCGACTCCATGAATCGGCAGTAGTAGGTAATTGCCTTACACTCAACAAAGTTGAAAGACATCAGTCACATCTTCTGCATAGAACTCCAGGAACTATCTCTAAAAGTTATTTATTTGTAAGCTGATATTGATCTCTACATGCATAATTTTTGGTCTCATATATAAGCTATTGTTTCATCACTGAGTAGTGGCCAATACATTTGATGAGTATTATAGCACTATTTAGATTGCAATGTGACGATTGATCTAAATAACTTGCCATCGCGTACAAGCTGTTTGGGGTTAGTCAGCAAAGTACATGCATCCCTAAGACGTGCCTAGATGCGATGTTCTCGGAGAGATTTGAACCCAGATCAAGTAACTTCATAATTAGAGACATTATACCTAAACTGTTTTAGCAAAAATTATCGATGAAATTCAAGTTTATTTACTAGGTTTTCGAATAATACATGTTGTCTACTGGAAGCAAAACAAGTAGCATATGCTTCTTCCACTCAATTAAACAATGTCTTTCATTTCTCACTTAGTCCATTCATCAGAAAATTGAACTTAAATATATGTTACTCATTATCAAATCAAATGAAATACACATACTACATTAAACGTTACATTTGTAAAATATTTTACTAATTTCTACGATTTCGTGCGGGTGCAGAGGATTGAATGCTCATTTATTTCTGGTGTACTGACTTAACACATGAAGCATTAAACCTTCAACTGTTGGGTCGAAGAACAGAATACCGCTCTCTTGATAATGGTTTACAAATTAAGAAAAATAGCTAACCTACATATATAAATGACGTTCAAAAGTTGAATACAAGGAAATATACTCGGTTAACGAATCACAGCAATTTGTCCTTCAACAAATCATGTGGAATATACGAGTATTAACAAACTCCTGAGTCATATCTTTTTAAAATCTGCAAGTATCTATCAACGTATAAAACTGTTGTCGACAATACCCAAAATACACGAAAACTAGGAATCAGGAATGTGTTTAACCTGGCAAAACATATGAGTTGATTTCAGTGAAAGTTGTTTCTGAAAGTAGATTATTACTCGATAACAGTAGCTCTTTATTACAACTATACAAAAAACTAATAAGTTGATAATTTGACGTTACCCATAGAAACAGCCAATATATTGACGTCATTAATATTGTTTGTTATTTTTGTAAACTTGATATCGAACAAAATAACAGTTTAAAAGAGATCATATCACTAATCGCGCTAAATTTATCGCCAATAGTTTAAACCGTTGGGTTAAAAAGCTCAGAATCGGGCGTAGTGTTATAAGCTAATTTACTTTTTGTTATCACTTAAATTTTGAGGTTTAATGTAATTTTATAACTTGATGTACATCAAATAATTATTATTTCTCAAATGATACTCTCGACGACTAATTTTTACATTATGACTACTGAGATTACTGTGACTTCTACTACTTTGGTATTCATTTTGCCAGTGCTAATGGTGTGTAGCAATGTCGCTCATGAGTGATCCTAAACAGCAATTATATATTTGAACTGTAATATTCAAGAAAAAGAACAAATGCATCGCTTATTATTGTTCATCTCAGTGTACTAATAAGAATTAGTATGTTAATATACATAAGAAAGTACATGAAAAAAATTAAATGTCCCGAACGAGAACAGAGATGTCTAAAAATCGTATATCCAATTTAGCAGCTTCTATGCAAGCTAAAACAATAAAAAAAATAAAACTGTCACAAGAAATCAGTAAACTAAACACAATCAAAACTTCATATGATCTTTTTTCAAAACAAACAGTTGTTGATGGAATGCCGATTTAATTAGTTTATCAAGTAGAGGTATATGTATTCAATCTTTAGCTACACTGTATGTCAAGAATATCGGTACTATTCAGCTGGCTGAACTAAACTACATAAAGTAGAACCTGAGCTTGAGATCTAGTAGTTGGAAGTCGAATACGTCAACTACTAAGTCACCACTAAACGATATACAACAATGGATAGGCATAAACTAGTGTAAAATAATCCACTGAGTAATTTCCTGTTACAAGCTCTATCGGAAATCTGAATGATTATCATATTATTAAAGCCAGGTATATGTAAATAGAAACAGTCAGTTTGATGTATTTATCATAGATGACTAGTTCTGCTTCACCATTTTACCCTTTTAAATTACATACAGTATTAGCTACTTCTAATCATTTTCCCAAACAAAATAAGATTCACCAATTATGTTCTTTCATTAAAAATCTTTGTTATACTTGGAAGAAAAATTGATGGTTTATTTAATCTCATTTTACCCAGCGACATAAACGCACTCTTAGTTTTCCACTCACTGATTACATATATACAAACTCGTTACTACAAGAATTACTTCACGTGAATACAATTTTACAGTTGAAATACTGAAGAATTCAAAAGGATCATTACTGTAGCCTGCTAGAATCAATACCCGAACGTGAAAAATCATCGGGTAATAAAAGTATACGAAGTAAGTGAAGTCTATTGAATACAATCACGGTTAAGGGTTTGAAGGAAAATATAACACACAGGTTAAAAAGGTACTATCAGTAACATAGTATTCTTTATGCAGTAGATTTTATAGTTCCTTCGATTGTAAATTAACATATGTGAAACAAATTAAGAAATAGCTAGTGCCCTGAAACGAAAGACAGAAGCATTAATTCTTTACGATACATTGGATGGGGTTCACAAAATAGGGCAACATAGTGGTATGAGATGCAAACGGACAGCTCAGAATGAAAAGACAGATAACAACGTTGTCGTTCTATACCGGACTTATGGTAAATTGTATGCTACATCATATATTCAAAAATAAAACAACTAAAATTTGAATCTTCTAAGGATTTTTTAGAGATGCTCTTTAAGCCTACGGAACACCAATCTAAGATACACAGCATTAATGGAGTGCGTAAAAAAATACTGAACTGAAATCGGTTATACGTGATAATTTTATGAAAAACTTTTGCCCTGTCAGCTCCGTACTTCTGAAGGTTATATAGTAGTAGACGGAATCCATGAGGTAAGATAAAGCTTACACGTTTAGGAGGCGACGATTTTTAACCCAATCCTTCCATTACTAATATACAGTATCTTTGAAATGCTGGATTTTGCCGTCGAATCCCTGCAATGGAAGTAGTACGACCTCTCCCACAGGCCGTAGGTTTAAGTTTTACCTCTTGTTAACCTATCTGTTCGGTATGAAAGGACCTAAATGAATGACAGTTTCAGCTATTAGTGTGACTGATTCAACATGATAGGCAAGACTGACCATTATGTCAAGGTAGTAGCTACAGCAGGTTACAACCGAACGATACGAATAACAAACACAATTACAAAACATCAACATCAATCGTGTGGTTTATGTATAAATTACCGTTGTGAAATTTAAAAACATGATATTCAACTGAAGAATTCGATGATGCGGCTTCAAATAGATGTAAGATTTTATCAATTCTATTCAACAGTTCATCTGGAAAGTAAATAAAATTAATGGTAAGCCACTAGTACGAAGAGCATATTGGATGGATTTAATACTGGCTGATGTTGTTACTAACTGATCTCTCGACATATATTCATCCTAAGCGGATTACCACCATATAGCAGTTGTTCACAAATATAAGTAGTGTTGGGCTATGACAAGTTAATTCAGTATGCCTATTTCGTCCTATTTGGGAATCGTCACTCATATGTATTTAAATCCGTGGTGTTTACAGCGAAACACGACCTCCAATCTATTCGTGACAAACGCCACCTCCTTCACTGATAAAATAATAATTCGGACAACTACAGTTTTATAACTCTAGTCATACTTGTGAATTACCGCCTTGTCAAAACAATTTGCTTAAGGATGTATCAACATAAACAGTAAGATATTAGTACTTTCAAACCATATATACATAACCAATACACAATCGCTGTTATCTGTACTCACTAGATTCGTTGTGAATGAGATGGTGTCTGACACGAACCAACTGAATTTGAGTTTTATTGTAAACACCAATACGAGGGTAAATACATTCAGCAGACGAGCACCAGACAGGACGAAGTGTGCGTCATGGATTCCACTTACTAACCGCAACCCAACTTTAATAGGATATAACTACGGGTTTACAATTCTTAAAATCATATTAAGATAAATGAGCATTACAATAAAGTGTTGATCCTTCAGTCTGTGCACTTCCTTTCCAAACTACTAACATGGACATTTATCAAGTAGCCCAAACAATAGCAAAATAAAGTAGTAAAAAGATTAGGTATAAGGAATATTACTAGAAGCATAATTCTTAAAACAAACAGTATGAACTTAATTTGAGACTTAAAATACAATGGACGGTAAATTGTGAATGTATGTGAGTTATTTAAAACCTATTCTGAGCCACATTGCCCAACTTACACAAACACTGCCCGGGGTTATCGAATGATCTCAGACAGGTGGTCTGTGCAGTACAGCACCAATCTATTGGCTACAACAGATGATTATTTTAACAACAAAAAACATAGGAACAAGCTTATACAAGGGAAACAATTTATTTAAAAAAGAAAGCCGATTCTTTTAATTAAGTTCTCAATAATGAAAAGTGTGTTTGGTAAAATCTTGGCGACATTTACCAGTGAAGGACAAGACGGAAAGCGATTGCAATAAAAAAAATATATATGAAAAGTTGGAATACTCCTGTATCTTCTTGTATGTCAAGGAGGATGAGATGGTGTTCTAACAAAAATGAAACCAGACATGAGTTCCAGCGTTGATATCAACACTGGGATGAAAATGTATCCAGCGAACGTGTCACCAGTAGTACAAAGGGCTCAACCTGAATTCACTTGCCAACCAAAACCCAACAGTGATTGTGGAAAGACATTTTACGTTAACTAACCTGGAATATTTATTAATGATGTCTTAATTTGATCATCTAGATTACAGGTGAATAGATCTGACCATTTGTGGTAATTATCCATATTTTAATAACTATGCACATGTATTCAATACAAAGAGAAGGTTGATTTACTGGAAAAGAAAAAAAGTAGTTTCTTTGACAAGCTTTTGCTGAAATATTAAATTTACATGACAGCACTAAGCTAATCAGGACAATTTCTAAGTCAATGATGCAGCTTACAAAACTTGTGAATAGAAATAAAAATTGGTTGCATGATAACGTTTGCGTTTCGTCTTGACATTTACAAATTGAGTTTCTGATATTTCGAAAATATATTATCAATTACTTATGACTGTATAATACCATGAAAAACGTTTTCATTGAAAACTAGGTAGCCTTAGTTTGAAACTACTTACTAATCCAAGACTTTTAAGCATTCCAGAGATATTGGTAATCAGAAAGATATTACGGTTCCTACCAGAGTCATGAGTGCTTACTGTTGTGAAATCATACCGATCAAACATCTGTATTTCATTTGATCACATCCACAGTGCTTAAACGGTATTCAGTAGATCCTACGATACCCACGGGGGACAGAACAAATCTTCAGTTCCCGCAACAAACATTAAATAGCTCGAACTATTCGGTTGATGTTTGATGATAAAAATTTAAGGCTTCAATCAATTCGTGACACGTAGCGCGATGATTACTGGTGACGACTGTTTCACATCCCAGACATGTTCAGACCCTACTGGTTACAACTTCCTACTAGAATATTGAGAAATCCTCTAAAAGTTACTAATGAGCTAACTATTATAGTGTAGATGAAAGCAAGTGCAGAATATTTATCAATAGACCAAACTATTGCATATACGAATTCATTTCATTCACACAAATGAAATAATGCACAGTACAAATAAGAGTTAATAAAGGTGTCACTAACCATTGAAAGAATCAAGTGAAGAGATCCAATCACCAACAAAAAATTGAAATAATCCACCAGGATTTAAAAACCATGTGATCAAGTTCATTTTCTGTAAATTATCCTTCGTGTCGAAAAACTGTGTATTCAGTAGACAATTATTTATAAGTTCTAAGATGTTAGTAACAAGTGCCACGAATAAACACATACTAAATCCTTGAGAATTTATCATATGTATACAACACATTTGTTTTAACCATTTACAAACTATATCTCCACGAAGTGGTTTATCAGTTGAATCATATACAAATAAATCAGTAAGTAACTCAGGATTTGAAGGGATTCTGGACAGTTGAACTAAAGTAGTTAAGATATTTACAACACACTGAATGAATGTCGAATTATCCACGGAAGAAATCTGATGTAAATCCACTGGTAAATGATAATTCTCAAAGAAATATGTCCTAATAGACAAAAATAAAATCATGATATAAAAATGTAATGATAACATTTATCAATGTAAGTCGACAAAATTTCTACAAACATTTCAATATGAATTATTAGACTACTGCTGTTACTAGTCAATTAGTGATCGAGTCTAATGATTTACTGTGTTTTGTAGTAACGAAGTTGGTCTTTAATAGATATGAAGCGAGTTAAGATGATTGCTAGTCGTAACATCAATTAATTCGTTCAAGAAGTCAAATGTAATGACGGTTAGTCTTCAAAAGTGATAGGTAATATAATCAGGATGATCAAGTTGCGTGTATTCAACATCAGGAAGCCTGGTACATTAGGACAGACCACACAAAACAACAAACTGAGTGAACTGGAAAGTGTTAACCAAATAAATCAAATTTGTTAAAGACAAAGGCTAATATACTTTATACTACGAAGTCTGAAGCTATACCGATTACCTATTAACGGTTGTTTCATTTATATCGTTCTTTTAATTTTATCCAGTGTGATTTTTAAAAAAAATACTCAGTAGTGTCCATTCACGGTGAGCTAATAAGCTGGATAATTAAAAAGTTAACCACGATAACCGACAAAGAGAAATTCACTAATATAACAAGTAAAGATTTATGTACCTAGTTCTAAGTCACACAGTTGATATGTAGCAATAGTACCCTGTTGTGTAAACCACAGTAGGTGGAGAGAGGTTTGAACTTGAGACTTGTCAGCCTACAGTTAAATGCTTCAGTCACTAAACCACCATTTCGAAGTATCACAATGCCGGGTACTAAGGAAGTATGGTAAATTAGTCTAAAACGTTGTAAATTTTTATAGGGTGAGATAGCCGGGACATGTGCTATGTATTCTCAACCACCGACTACCTTGACATGTGATGATGAATGATATAGGAGTAGGATGGGAGAAAGCATCAGTTCATTAAGTCGCCGACTGCTGGTCTGAGCCGTGTTGGTAGATGTAGACAACCTGGTTGGGGTCCGCGCGAATGTCGTAGCCAATGGTTGGAAACTCTAGGTAACATGGCTCAGAATCAATCACAGTGGTAGGTGTATATTCACTCTTTGTTCTTCCCTAAATTATAAGCTCTAGCTTATTTCATAACTTTCCTCTCATGAACGAATTCCTTCTTCCTGAACCATATTCTGTATATCCAATCTTTATTTTTATTATTAGTATTATTATCAGTGAAGCAACTACTACTAATACCAATCTGGATCTTGCTGTGCTGTTGAAATGTGGCAACTTGGACTGATGAATACATATGCTAGGTGTTGTTTATACATATACATACATAAGAACAAGGCCAGTGATGATAAATTGAGCTGAAGTTTGCATATGTAATGAGAAACGGAAGACTTGGCTTAATCTATTTCCCTTGATGACCATTCAAAAGTAGGATATTGATAATAAAAGACAATTTATTTAGTAAAAATTCAATCATACCAAAATCGACTTAACATGTACATATAACAGGAAAAACGACTTGAAACTTACATTAATGCATTCAAAACAGGTAAAACTGGTGTTAAATACTTATCGAATAATTCTTTAAAAACAGACATAATTTCAATCTTTCTTGTCATATGCCACACAATGTGTCTTGAAGTATACTTCAATCCAGGTAAAATATGTTTCAAGTAATACTGTATTAAGTGATTTAACTTCATTAGATAAATCATCCCATAAGATCGTGTGTGAGTAGATAGTTCACAATTGGAATCCTAAATATTGAGGAGAAAAATTATTACAATTAAACCGGAAAACAGCATTTTCAAATTTGATTTTTATTAATCCAGCTAAACCTCTACTAATTTTTTAATAAGATGAACGAATGAATGAGATGCTAGTTCAAGTGTGAAGTAAATATAAAACTAGGAGTAAATGTATTTGAACTGGATATTTGGCGACATTAAGAGATTACTCTGTATTAATGAAAGGTTATTGGCAGAAGGAGGAACTGTACTTGCTCTAAATACTTTATACTAACATAAAATAGTTGTGTATAAGATCCATCTGCTAGAAGTACAACTGCGACGACCTAAATAAGAAAGGTGATTTATGTGATACATTTGTCAAGTGCTGAACCAATTTGAGAGATTATATTTTTTACAGTTGATGATATCCACTGGTTTCCGAAACCCACGTAGATAGTCGAAAAATTCATGCGCCTGGGTAGCTGCGTGAATATTGGTGTTGGTGTGATAGATGAACTCAGTCTAAACATAACGAAAGTTGTGATGTAAGTTAGAATGTGGTTGGCAAGTGGTGTTTGGGACGTGCGTTTCGTTTTATTTGTGACTCGTCAGGTTGATGTGTCTGTACCATAGTGTTGAAGTCCATATAGGGACTAAACCTCAGTTCGTTTCGTGCCAAAGGTCACGGCGTTCACCACTAGACTGTTGAGTCTAAATGAGAAGACTTATGCAACTAATATCTATATAGTTTAAATGTGTTTGAATCTTCCCGATGATTTGAAATGAACATGTGAACTATCAAGGTAATCTGCTCAAGATGTATCTATGGCTTTAAAGACTGGCCAATTCCAGTCCATATCAAAGAAATGGAAAGATTCAAACACACTTAAACTGTAAATGAAAGTTAGAGTAGTATATGCAAATCTAGACCATTTTCAGAGCTACCTTGATGTAAGTCTGACTGTAAAAGGCCAGATTTATAACATATCAGTAAGAGTAATTCTCTGAAGGGTTGCTGACATCTGACGGGAACAACAAATTAGTAACGCTA